>JAODPA010079711.1:0-26998 GCA_025585075.1 Nepenthes mirabilis | reverse complement strand
AATTACTGCTAAATTCTATATTTTTGATTCCGGTACTTTACACAAATTGGGGCCTCCACTTCGGCAAAGGTTCCCCATGACCAAGGGGAGGGCCCCAAAGCTTGAATGTGATGGAGGAGCTGCCGGACCCTATTGGGCTTTAGATTCCAAATCCTCCAGATGAGGCACCTCTGCTAGCACCACCACTTTTGCATCATTCCCTAGCTAACCCTCCGTCGGTTTCTCATCACTCGGACTCTCTTCAACAAAAACTACAAAAGGACCTAGCATGGAATCCTTGGGCAATGCAGTGCCAATGATAGGGACCCCATACTAGGCTAGAGTCAGTGCACAGATTAGCGCAATTAACTCCTCGACCTTTGGCTCACTTGAGGCTTCGGTAGGGAGAATAGCGAATCACCGTCTGCATTGGTGCCCTCCTCCAAGATATGGTCAGCTGAAGAAGATGGGGCAGAAGATGGCCCCCTAGATAACTCACCGATCCCTTGCATCTACTCCGCCATGGTTAGGAAGGGGTTGGTAGAGGAAGAAGAAGAAGAGCTCGACGAAGCTTCCTGCCACTGGGACGTGATCTCAAGAGAATCCTGAATGTATAGTGATTCAGGCTTCCTCTTAGGCCAGGAGTATGGTAGAGTGGCCACGCTCTCCCCGTCCGAGCAAGGCTCCCACTTGGCTCACATGAGTGCCTCAGCAGACAGCCAGTCGTCCCTCTCATGGAATAGGTCAGCATTCACATGGACGAGCTCTGTTAGTGGCCTTATCAAGTCCTCCTCCTAGCGCAAAACTTTGTTGGTGAAGGATGCCAACACGCTACCCCCCTCGTTGGAAGGGGCCCAGTCGGAGGGACCTCCAAATAGAAAAATAGGTCCTTCTATCCCTTCACGAAATCATGATTTCCCTTGTTTATCTAGAAATCCGAGCTATGGGACAACGAAATCAAGTTTGCACGCTAGCAAAATTGAAAGATCACATTCACAGTCATTGTGTCCAAGGACTACTCGTGGTGATGGATAACAATGTATAGGGAGCATAGATACTGCATGGTGTTAATTTAAAACCACACGATCGGAACATCCAAAGACACTAGAACCTCATATAATTCCTGTCAGAAAGGGATGCGAAGGCCACTCCTCAGGTAGGCCTTGTAGATGGTGATGAACCCGCATCGGGAGAGTAGGCTCTATCATCTTTGGCCGACACCTCAAACGGAAGTGCACTTAGAATGCCATATTGCATATACAAAGTTTTGATGTTAGCCGTAGTAAGTATCAATGGAATTGTGTCAACACCAGTGGGAGCCATGGAGAATCAAAAGGAAAACTAGGGAGAAAGTGATTTGAATCGAGAAAGAAAAATGTGGGAAAATGGAAAAGGTTCAAAGCTTATATAGCAAGAGCTATGACCCTGAAACGGCATCTCTAGGGGAATACCAAAAAGATGTGCTCCATAATGATAGCAACACGTGACCATGTCATGAGGCATTGTGGCACGTTAGTTTCCCAACGTCAATAATGATGGCCTAACACAGCACCTTCTTGCGAGGATGGCAATATGGGCAACCTTGCAACACCACGCATGGAGAAGAAACTTACTATAATTACCTTAAACAGCTTAGTAGATATCACCTAACAATTGACCACAATTGTATAATCTCTCCCAAAATGGCAACGTCGATTCAGCAGATCTCTTCTGATGGAAAGTGCCATAAATGCCATCTCAAGCATCGCCATGAAGTAGGAAGGAATCCACCTGGCCTATCATGGTTGCCATAATTAGCACCCACAATTCCCAAGACAACTTACTAAATCTGCAGGAATAATCGTCTGCCTGCCTTGGTGTCTAAGTAGGATTGGGCTAGCTCAAATGTTATAAATACTCCCTTTACTCCCATAGGAAAGGGGGATGAGCACTTTCATGCCTACAAAAGAACTACTCTCTGTCAAAAAAGCATCTAAAAAACCTCTCAGAGCTCTTTCTCCCTTTCTCCCTTCCACTCTCAAGCTGCTCAGCCCGTGAGGGCACCCCTTCAAAACCACTCCTCATCGAGCAAACCATCACCTCAAAGTTGCTCCCCATCGAACAAACCATCACCTGAAAGCAACTCCACACTAAGCACATCATTTGAACTAGACTCAATCTCCACACTCATGCATCATCATGCATGCCTCTCGCATCATTGCATTTTTTTATCTATTTGAGGAAGATTTCTGGTTTGAATATCAAAGGATATACTGGAGAGAAAATCTTGCCAATTCTTTGACCTTTCGTTTGTTCGTTGTGTTGTGTAGAATCTAAGCTATCAAGAATGGAGACCGAACTTGTTTCAATTCGACCGACTGAGGATGACTAAGTGGCTTCTTAATCCATACAGCAACCTAGATCAAGGACGCATCAAATATAATATTTAAATAGATTATAAAATATTTAGAATATAGTTTAGCTATTAAAATATCTTTATAAATTCACTATTTGTCTATTTAAAATATTTTTATAGCTAGCAATATAAGGGCAGGCCCCATTGCATGTCAAATCACCTAGTTTTTTTATATGACCACCTTTGATCCTGATGTGTTGGCTAAAAATTCATATTTCTGCAAGTGTATTACCGATTTGGATGAGTTGGCTAAAATCTCATATTTCTCCAAGCATATTACCTTTCTCTCATTCTAATTTAGCAATATATTTATGTTTGGAAATGATCCGTCTCTAAATTTTGATTGCCAAATGAATTTGGGAGCCACCTAGTTTGGGTGTCCAACTAGAAGCGAGTCTGGTCTTTATTATTTTAAACCTAAATCATACATACCACAACTAAAAAAATAAGAAGTCAGAGGAATGTAGAATTTGTTTCTCAATATATTTTTTGATGTTCAAGTCAATAATCTTTCTCAGTTGAATAGAAAGATAGGAACATGAGAAAATGTGTGGATGTAAGAGTATTAGGAGATTAAGTGTGTAGTGGAAGACTGAGCTTCGTTTGGTGCACTTGAAGGTGTGAGTGGCTTGAAGATGGAGCCCTCACAGTGGGAGTAGCTTAGGAGGAGATACACTTGTTGAGAGAGTTAGTAAACTTGATGACCCAATAGTTGGGTTACCGCTCTATGCATTATTTATTTCCTTTTGAGTTATACGTTCGCTGTTGTAACTATGATGTACTTTATAAAAAGAATTAATCAATAGAACTTTTTGAGTATTTTTATCATTATTATATGGCTCCAATATTCTTATATGGTTTGAATAGTTGAAGCGTTTGAAAGCTATTTTTTATCTTTATATGTGTGAGATCCCGAACTTGAAACATGATAATTTAAAAGTAATTAAAATGATAATAATCAAGATGAGGCTAAACACGTATGGAAGAGTGAGTTTTAAAAGTAAAAAGTGTGAAAAATCGGCTGCTGCATACTTATCTACCACATAGTAGCTGGGCGCATGCCGTGTGCTCGAGCACGGCAGCAGGTGCCAAAATCAAGTAAGGGTCTGCTCGCTGGGCACCTGCCACGCTCAAGTGAGGCTCGGCAGTGACCCTGCTCTTGTCACGTGCCTGCCGCGTGTTTGAGCGCAGCCGTGATTTTAAGTCTGTGATCTACTTTTCATTTTGTTTATAAAGGAGAGGGGAAAAGGTGGAGAGGCAAAAACATGACAGTAGCGAAGAGGAAGGAGGGAAAAGAGAAGGAAAAGGGGAGAAATTATTTCGATCCGAGTGAAAATAATGATAGATTAAGATCAGGCAAGTATACTTTGGATGTTATTTACCGTTTTTACAGTGTTTTAATATCTCTAAATTTGTGTTCTTACTCTAAATCCATGTTTCTCCATGTTTATTGTAAATAAAGCATATTTCTCCTAATTAATCAGACAGATTTCATATTTACCTGGATGTACTATAATAATTAGCTCCGATTTCATGAATAAGCGTGTATTATGTGCTCGGTTTGTATCTGGTTATTGTGCTTGGAACCCTAATTCAAAAATTTTTGGTTTTATGGTTAAAATGCATGATTATGTATATGTATGTTGATATTTGGCATTGATTTCCCAAATAAATATCTATTTAGTGTCTGATTTAAGTTCGAAAACTTCGCATGAGACTCTTGAACGAAAATTTGGGACTTGATATTTAAACTCCCTAAATTTTAAGATGTAAATGTTAACTTGTACAAGTTTATTGCCCATGGTATGATTTTCATCTGAAAAATTTACATGGAATTATATTGACAAATTATTGTGTATTTCTAAAGAATACTGAAGGGTTACTATGAATTCTGACTGACTTTTAAAATTTAATAAGTTTTCATTTGAAAAATAGGAAGAAAAATATTTTTGATCCTGTTAATTAGGACTCAGGACTAATATATAGTCAGGTTATGTTCTCCGACATGCCTTAGAGCATTATGACTGTAATCAAGGATAACTCTTTCCATGGAATTATATGCAGTCTGCCCTTCCTCAGGACACTAACCTAGAGTGTAGTTACTGTTACTGGCTGGCACCCCTATACTGAATCCCACGAGAAGGGACAAATCCCATGATAAGGGATCTCCTATTCCTATTTCTAGCCTTAAATTGTATGAAGTGAACACAATCTATCTTTGATTATTCACCCGATTTGTTAGTAAGATCTACTAGTTGGGTCCTTTTCTGATAGAAAAATAGATTTTTAGAATTTATAGATTTGTTACTATTTTCTAATTTTTGAAGCATATTTTACTAACTTATGATTTTTAAAGCACGATTATAATGATTTATGATTTTTGATGCATGTATAGAATGGAATTCCCTTGTTTTCATGCTTTCCTGATTTTCCTGATTTATGATTTTCCTTGTTTCCTTATATGTCTCTATTCTTGAGTATTTTCATGAATTTACCTAACTATACGCATCTTCTGCAAATATTTTCATGATCACTGCTTTATTGCATGATACTTTATATGTCATGATACCCGTTTTATTGTATTATGTTCTATATGAAAGCATTATATTCTGCATATTTTGGTACCCTGCTGGGCTTCAACTCACTATTTTATTTTTCTCCCACCAGATAAGGCTATAGGGATAATATGGATGAACAAAAGTGATTAGAGCATAGCAAGGAGCTAGATGGAGTCTCGGAGCCTTTGAAGACTCGAGATTTTTAGGATAATTTTAATGTAAATGTCTAAAGTGTGGATGAAATTATGTATTAATAGCTATGATATGTTTTGTATTATGATGAAATTGTATTTATGCTTCCGTAGGTTTACGTTATGGATATAGATGCTTCCGTTATATATTTTCTAATTTTGTCGAGGTCCTAGATAGCATCCCTCATATGAATAATGGTATAATAGTTAGGTTTGTAGATATAAGTCATGGATGGCATTTGTGGTCCTGTGTACATATGTTGTAGGGTAAATTATGATAGTTGAATTGTTGCATGCTTGTACAGGTTGCATAATTGGTTTTGGTCTAATTAGTGGATAGAATTGACTAATTAAAGACATGGGAGAAGACGTGGCATCTGATGATCCTGTGTATGAACTGTAAAAAAGTGTGGAGACTTATATTTGTGTCCCCATAGGTTATGGATAGGTTGTTTGTATTCGGTTTAGCCCAATTTTAAGAAAAACTTTGTCGGTTTTTCCTTAGAGCTTTAAGTTGTTATTTGGGCTCTAGTTTCTGTCCCTATAATGACGAAATTATCTGAAGACAAAAAAAATCTTTTCCATCATAATTGGTATCAGAGAAAACGAGATACCTTAGGAATGATCTGAATTGTAAGCGGAAGCTTAGGAAATAATTATAACTGACCAAATTAGTAGGTACAAACATAAGGTGATTAAGTTAGACTGAATAAGTCCTAGGAAATCCTGGCTAGCATAAGTTAGGTTGGGAACAGGCTGAAGCATAGTAAGTAAGCATATTGATATTGATCTCAAGCCTAGGCTAACTGATTAGGGTTTTAGGTTCCGGTTATAATCCATTCTAGGATTAAGGAAGGATAAAGGCTTGATAGGATCAAATGAAATGTTTAAGGGCTAAACTTAGGATTTTTGTTAAAGTGTCTTGGTTGATGTTAGCAAGTTTATTAACATTGCCATGTTTTTGGTTATAGGTTATCAAATGGCAAGTATAATGGCAAGTGTAATGGGTGGAAACAATGATAGTGGGAGTGCTAGTACTCCTCATGATCGAGAAGTTGAGTACGTAAGTTCATTGGAGAGGATCACAAATGTTGTTGAATCGGTAGAGCAATGTTATATGGCTCTTGCTCCTGTACCAATGCTGATCTCGACAATGTTTGAGAGGTTAAAGATAATCTGGTCTAAGGCCAAGATGAGTAAGAGTAGGAGTGTTTGAGTTATTCAACCTTAGGATCAATGATAAGTTGAGCCAGATGTACCGAAGAAAATAACTAAGGTTCTTGATTGTTAAGATAAAGTTCAGCTAGGCGAGGCTAATAATGGGTTTCTTAGTGTCACGCCTCATCTCTTAGGATATTTTTTGGAGCAATTAATTTTAAAAGGGCCATTCTCTTTATGTGACATTTGGGGATGGCAAGAAGATGAGGCCAGTTAATGATGGCAAGGGAATGAGTATATATATGTGTTCCAAATTCAAGAATAAAACCTGATTATGTCAATCCCTAAGGGGCAACCCTTGTCTGAAGCAATTATAAATTTCAATGTTCGGTTTGGGTTCATAAATAGTTAACTTTGATGAAATATTAAGATGATCTAGTTGGCAAGTTGCCCCAACTGAATCAATGATTTGAAAAGAGTAATCTGAATTGCAACTAGGACTACAGGTTTTAAATTATCGGATGAATTATAAAAGATGTAATGGAACTAATATGGTGGTGCTTACAAGTTATGTAATGAGGTGTATGCTAAGTGTAGATGGCATATTAGGCCATACCTAAAAGTTATTAAGTGGATACAAAAATTAGAAGAAACTATTGAAAGAAGAAATTTGCCTATCTTATTTTTTGACCACCAAAATAAAGTTGCTGTTGAGATTATGTCAAGATTAGAAATGATCTTAAGGATTCAAGTGTAACTGATGAGGATATTTGGTGAACTATGGATAATTAGAAGTTAATGATTTGATGATTAGGAATCTTTGAGATTAAGGTACTCATAAGGCGGGAGGAGGATCACTACAAATAGGTCCCACTATCGGAACAAGTATGGCTATGAAAGCCGGAATGAAAAATCCTTGTGATTTTGCTTGAGGTTGACAAAACAGTAAGGTCCTTGGATTTTAGCCAGATTATTGTGAAAACTAAATGGTCTAATTTGGGATATATAAATTAACTTGACAATATAACATTAAAGCACTAAATGTTAAAGTTTTAATGGTAACCGGGATTTCTGTGTTCTTTTAAATCCCCCATGTTTTGCACGATATGTCTCCATCACCTTGAAGATCTTTGATTATATCTATAATCTTTTGTGAATTTTGGGAATTGTGGCAAGTAGTTAGATGAGCATTCGGCTGGAAGAAGGAATGTTTGGTTTATTTGGTCAATATGGCAAATAGCTTGAACAGATGATCTGGAGTCGATTTCTGAAGTAATGCAAACCCTTTTGAAGTAGAAATGATACTCAAGGATGTTGGCATAAACTGTAATCAAAAAGTTGCAATACCCTTTAATTAGGTTGTGAATTCTAAGTATGAGGCAAGGCCAATCAAATTAAGGATACGTGCTAAGTTTAATTAGAAAATGAGGCTGCCCCTTTTGAAGTAGGTGGATGGCAGGTCGAGAATTTGACTATGAAAGTTTTGAAGATATATAGGTATTTAAAGGGAAGGACCAAGCTGAACTGCTTTAATGAGTAATTTAGAAGCAATTGAAATTGGCATTAATCTCTCAAAATTTGTATGAAATTGGAAGAGTATCGGTTAGGTGTCGTTGAGGATGCTTGGGGACCTCCGAAAAGTAGGATTGATTAATGAGTTAACTAAGTTAATATAAGCAGTAATGCCCTTAAGAAGGATTGGGATTTTGTTATTCTGCATCAATAGGTCATTACCCACAAGCAAAGTGGGGGATGAGTCTATGGGTTGAAAGTTGCTTCAGCCAAAATTGAGACCTTGTGATAAGGTTTCGCTTTGAGGATTTGTGAATAATGTTTTTAGAAGAAATTAGTATCTTGAGAATCTCAGAATTAAAAGTTGTAATAGGTGAATCCTGATATCTTTCGAGGAACATGAATGTTAGGATCGATTGTTGATATTAGAAGCCTCCATCTGAGAAATTATAGAATTGTTGTGATGGACCAGGTTATTCTCCTTAAATAACCTCTGTCAATGGTAACATAAACTTATACCCAATATTTATCATTATGGATTCTGTAAAAATTTCGACAAAGTTCGCTCTGCAACTAGGCAAAAAACCAAAAATACAACCTATTTAAAGTAACTTGTACAAGCACACAACTATCCGATTATGATATTTTGGCCAACAAAATAATACACAGGACCACATCGCCATACCATCCATGGCTCCAACATAGTATTCCTAACTACCGTATTGGATCTGAAGAGATGTCATCTAGGACTAAATAAAATCCAAAATATCAATATAAATGCGGAAGCATAGCTCAATCCTAAAACCTACGGATGTATAACAATAACCATAAAATAGTAACAAATCACATTAATCCAACTAGACTATTTACATTCTATTACGACAATGTATCCAAAACTTCAAGCCCTCGACATTCAGTTAATCTCCTCAACCAAGTCCCTTTCCTTACTCTAACTAATCAGGTGCCAACTTAATGTTCTCATCTGAAAGAAGAAATAGTAAGAGTGAGCATACAGCTCAACAAATGTAATTATACATTACTAACTACAACAATTGATAGGGAAAACAGTAACTGGGCGGGGGAAACATATAGCTTGAATAAAAGGAAGCATGAGAGGAGGGGGGACATCTAGGATCATTTGGTTCGCATATTTGTTCCAGCTACGTCCATTCATTTTTATTACTTTCATTAATCTTTGCGGACTCGAGCTAGTAGATCGTACTAACCAACGATGTGAGAGAACGAGGAAAGAAATGTGTCTGCCACACATTCTAAAGCCGGCTACATTTTAGGTCTATAGCACTCGACCATTGGCTACATTTTAGGTCTACAGCGCTTGACCATCGGCTACATTTTAGGATTGCAGCACTTGGCCATCTCAACTAGCCCCATATCCCCCGGGGACCAGGGCAATCCATATTCTTCTACAGTAGTATCCTAAAGCGTACCACGAACATCACTCGCTTCCACGAGTGGCCAAAATATGTGACTAAGTATTCCTTGGATTCACAACGTGATGGACATGGCAAACCAGAGAATACTATCCCTATGAATGATGGTCCTAGTTTCAGGATTAATCCTTCCTTGAGCGAAGATCCACCACAAGTACATCACATTTTCCAATCGAAAAATCACATTCCCATTCATATCTCCATCCGGGAGATCAAATCCATCACATATTTTACTTTGGGGATTCCCATCCATTTACTTTGTCGGTTCTCATCTTTCTGTGGGATTTAATTCCTTTTAGCAATTCAATCCAAGTTCACAAGAGAGTTTAGAATTTCCAACCTCTGATAGTTAAATATCATCTAGAAGCCTCCGGGATGCATTCCCTTACTTCCAGTGTACAAATACATTTTTTTGGGGCTTATGATTTAACATAAACATTAATCATAAGTTTCATCACAATTAAATAGAGGTAGAGCACGCAAATTACACTTTGGGGTCCTCCAGAATGCATTTCCTTGTGAACGGAGCACAAATATATATTCCAAAACTTACATTTACATTTAAACAATTAGATATAATTTTCATAACAATTAAATGGGGCAAAGCATGTAAATGTTCCATTCAAACTCGGATGAACAGTGTCAAGGGGTATTTTAGAGCATCCGGACGTCGTGAACGGGTCGATACTTGTGAGATCGGACGTCCGGTGGATACATGTGCATAATTAGGACGTAGTGATTTATATTTTAAGGTCAATTCAATATAATACGAAGGTAGAAGCATGCAATTTTCCCATTTCATCTCGGATGAACAGTAATAGTGGCATTTTAGAGTGCTCGAACGCCGTGAATGGGTCAAAACGTGCGAGATCAATCGTGCGGCCGACATATATACACATTTGGGATGTGGCGATTCACATTTTGGGGTCAATTTTACAAGATATGGTGCGAAAATGAAAAACCCCCAATTCCTGTAGGTTAGGGTTTGGTTGAACTTTACAGACTGGATCGGTGAGTAAATCGGACAATAAACTATGAAATCCTTGGTCTCAAGTCATGGGTAATACATTTTCCCACAATTTGGGTGGGTATTGAAACAAAATACCCGATGATAAATAAAAATATCGAAAGAGAAAAGTTTGTGAATATGAGAGCACTTGCCTCGACGCGTATTACAACTTTTATAACTAGCTCTCGGACGGATTCGGACTTCACGGGCTCGATCTCCTCCTTCCTCTCTCTAGAATCGGCGCTTTCTCTCTAGAAGGGTTTGGTTCGTGGAGAAAATGAAAATCGCTAAGCAGCACGCGACTTTAAAACGGGCTGGCACTCGAGAGAGCAGCGAGTGCGCGGCGAGCGCAGCCTTACTGCCTAGTCCGGCTCGAGCGCGCAGCGAGCAAAGACTATTTGGATTCTGTGCTCTCTATGGGCTCGAGCCCATAGGGGGTGCGGGTAGGCCCGCAGCAAGTCTGCAGTAAGCCTACTTCGCATTTTTACCATTCGGGACCTGTTTTGACCATTCTAACCTAATCTTTCAATCATTGGACCTTACTTTTGATTAATAAGTCATGATTATCATAATTTAAAATCTAAAATCTTATTTATGAATTAATATTTCACGGCTTACAATTTTCGTTCCTGATTTTCCAATTCCGGCTCTTTGAGCTTTTCAATCCGATTCCTCCCATACCTTTTGACCACAATTCACGTATGTTACCTTAATTACCTTCTAATTATTATGTTATCAACCCTAAACCTCACAATTGCTTTGAAGATAATTCTGATCTGACAATCTTAAGGATTAAAGTAATTATGTCATGACGGAAAGATAACCTTAGGAGATCCTAAGCAGATTAGTCTATTTAGGGATTATAACGATAGGCCCTGATATTGTTAAGAAAACTCTAGAATTATGCTTTCCCACATTGCTTGTGGATCAATACCTTCGGGTTAAGTGATAGTGGAATTCCAAATTAGAATTGCTTTTCCATTGGCTGGAATCAGCAATTAGAAGTCAGGGTTCTAGAATTTGTAAGTATTGCTTTGAGAGATAGTTTTATCTAATAAATTAAGGGTCAAAATGGTTATGTTATAATGGAAGTTGAAATCGGGAATTATAAAGGGATAGGCTTGTCTATGGAGTATGTAGACAAATTTCAGTATCTCGAGAGAAAATGAGCATTAGTTCTGGTAATGGATATTGAAGGTTCATAGATTTGATATACCTTGGTGTTTCATAGGAAACGGGAAAGGAAAATTACAGGTAGGCTCAATTGCTTGGAAAATAAAATACCACATTCCTAAGTTTGGAAGTGAAGTTGTGTTTGGAATGTTTGGATTACGAAGTTTTGAGATGAGAAAACCCTTATGATTTTTTGCTAGAATAACACACTAATCATGATTATGGAGGACACGTTCAAGATTAATCAATGGGCTTATTGGTATGCCAATAAGATCTAAGAATTGCTCAACACTTAGACCCTAAGATTTTAAGGTTGTTAATTGTTAAAGTCTCAAAATTTTTTGTAACAATCTAAAATTGTACTGAATCTATGGTGACTGCTATGGTTAGAATTTTTAATTTTATGGTGAATTGAAAATGTATGAAAGATATTTCGTAATATGGATCCCTTAAAATTAGTTTTAAATAAGACTACCGCATAATTTGGGTGTTCGGAAGGGAATGGGTACCTTATGGAAATGTCGTTTTGATGACATGCCAATGAAATAATGAGGTTGTTAAGCATGTTGCTTTTGAGGTCTAATTTATAACCTGAAATTTGTGTTAGGATTTTAGCTGAGCTTGGTAAGAGAATTGGGATACTAAGTTATGATTGTGACGACCCAGATTCTAAAACATAGAAGTCCCAGTCATGGGATCAAAGTAATCAAATAATCGAGGAAAATTGAAGGATGCTTAAATTGGAAAAGACCGGCCTTATATGGGTCAAAAAGAGGTTCAAATTTTCCCTTGTGTCTAAAAATTAAGTCCGCCCTTGTGTGAGGTAAAAGGAAGATCCGCCCCTTGAGGCCCAACAACTTCGGCCTTCCCCTTTCATATAAAGATGGTCGGCCTCCTCCCGTGAAAATCAAATTGGCCCACCCTTCAGAATCGCAAACAGCCCAAAAAAGGTTGGCCAGCGGCGGAGTGAGCCAAGCAGTTGGCCTGAAATGAACTAATGGCAGCTAAAGAAAAAGCAGACTTTACTATTTAGTTTGAATCTAACTGAGCGGCAACCAAATGGAGTAAGTAAACTAACCTAGTTACTCCACCTACCCTCTAAAAAGAAGTGTAACTTACCCCATTTACTCCACCAAACCCCTCCTCTATATAAACCGGGGTTGGTTAATGGAAAAAAAGTGAACCTGGCAAGCAGTAAGGAAGAAATGGAGGAAGGAAAAACTTCATACGGTAGTATTTGGAAATTGACTGTCAGGCAAGTGTACCTCGGACGCCGTTTTTAAGTTCATTGCAAGTGTATTCTGCTCTATTTCTAAATTCATGCTTTAAGAATATTGCAAATGTACTCTGCTCTGCTTTTAGGCTCAGGTTTGGAGAATATTGAAGTATACTCTGTTTTTAAGTTCCTGCTTTCTGCATTGAATATCCACATTCTACAATGTAAAATGAACTCCGTCCATTTCAGAAAAAGAACTCCGTCCTTTTTAAGGACAAAGTGCTCCGTCCTCTTAAGAAAAAGAACTCCGTCCTTAAAATAAACTCTGGCCTTAATGTGAAAACAACTCCAGCCCTTTTGAAAAGAGGTCCGTCTGGCCTGAACATATCAACTTCGGCCATTTACATGAAATAATCCAGTCAGGCCCTTTGCATAAAATAATCAAGTCCGGTCCTTTTCAAAGAATAATCAAGTCCAGAATTTCTTGATGCAAAGAGGAAGTCCGTCCTTCAGAAAGGACTCCGGCCCTCCCTTAATGTAAAAAGACCTTTCACCCTTGACGAAAGTCTAAACCGGTCTCCCTTTTAGCATAAAATCAATTCCTGCCTTGCAAAGAAGTCAAGTCCAGTTTTAAGAATCAAGTCCGGTTTCCCCTTCGCAAGAAATCAAGTCCAGATTTTCAAGACCAGTTACCATGCCAAGGAATCAAGTCCAGTTTCACAGAAATCAAGTCCGATTTTACAGAAATTAGGTCTGGATTTCTTGGGGAAGAAATCAAGTTCGGTTTTCATGTAGTAAGAAAATTAGGTCCGGCTTTCTTAAGGGAAGAAATCAGGTCCGATTTCCTTAAGGCAAGAATCAAGTTCGGGTTTTAATGAACTCCGTCCCTTGAGTGAAAAGCACTCCGTCGCCTTGAGTAAAATGCACTCCGTCCCTTTTGGCAAAAAGCACTCCGTCCCTTTGTGCGAAAAATACTCCGTCTGAAAAGCTCTCCGTCCAATAGGCACTCCGTCCCTTGAGTAAAACGCACTCCATCCCTTGAGTAAAAGGCAGTTCGTCCCTTCAGTAAAAAGCACTCTGTCCTGTTTGTAAAAAGCACTCCGTCCAGTTGTGAAAAGCACTCTGTCCCAATGAAAAGCACTCCATCCCTGTTAATGAAAAGCATTCCGTCCCTATTAATGAAAAGCACTCCGTCCAGTTAGTGAAAAGCACTACGTCCCTGTTAATGAAAAGCACTCCGTCCCTGTTAATGGAAAGCACTCCGTCCTGTTAATGAAAAGCACTACGTCCCTATTAATGAAAAGCACTCCGTCTTGTTAATGAAAAGCACTCCGTCCCTGTTAATGAAAAGCACTCCGTCCCTATTAATGAAAAGCACTCTGTCCCTGTTAATGAAAAGTACTCCGTCCTGTTAATGAAAAGTACTCTGTCCAAAAAGAGCTCCATCCTTCGGGAAAACGAACTCCGTCCCCTTGAGTAAAAAGGCACTCCGTCCAAAAGGCACTCTGTCCAAAAAGCACTCCGTCCAAAAAGAAGTCCGGCTTGTAATGTAAAATGAACTCCGGCCGTAATAAAGAAAAAGAGCTTCAGCTTTTATAAGAAAAAGAACTCCGTCCTTTTGTTGGAAAAAGAACTCCGACCTTAATATGAAAATGAACTCCGGCTTTGTATAAGAAAATAAGCACTCCGGCTTTGATCACTCCGACTTTTGTGCACTCCGGCTTTTGCACACTCCGGCTTTTGAGCACTCCTGCATTTTGAAAAAGAAGAACTTTGCTGATAATGAGACCGGCTCCCCAAACGAGAAAAGAGCTTCGGCCCTTCCCTGAATAAGATCTAAACTGGCCCCAAGTATAAATTATTTCCGAAAATATGTACCGACATGTACCGAGGAAATTTCCATGTATACTTAAAGATAGCTGAAGATATATTATGCAAGTCTGATTTCAAAAAGGGGTTTTTGATAAAGAAATGGTTTCTATTTCTGTTTTTTTGGGACCCGAGACTGACTACAGTCCAGGTAAGTTCTTGGGTGAGGCCTTAGAACTTACGGTGGTAATCGAGGATAGCTCTGTCGATGGAGCGATTCATGGTCCGCCGTGTCCTCAAGGGCGTTAAGCCAGGAGGAACACAGGCCGACCTTCGGGTGACACACAGTACAGATATCCCTCGGGATGGGATATATATGACATGATATGACATGATAGGCCTTGGATTGTGTGGACTAAATACAATCTATCCTCGATTATTCGCCCCCTCAGCTAGTAGGGTATACTGGTAGGGTCTGTACCGATATGATATAAAGTACCGTTTACTGTTTTACTGATAAGTTATGAAGAACCGTTTACTGTTTTACTGATATGTTATCATACCGATTTTCGAATATGAAGTACCGATTATCGAATATGAAATACTGTTTACCGATATGTACTGTTCACCGTTTATCGTACCGGTATGTTATGTTACTGTTTACCGTCTACTGTACCGATTATCGATTTTGAAGTATAGTACTGTCAATGTATGTTTTCTCAATTTCTCGGACTGCATTCTGATTTACCGTTCTGTTTATACATAGTTACATGATCGTTCTGCATCATCGTTTTACTACCCATGTGCATGTACCTTGTTGAGTCTCGGCTCACTGTTTTATGTTTTCCCCCTACCGATGAAGCTTTAGAGCTTGTGCCTGACGAGTTGGAATGATTAGAGCTTGTCTGAAGGATTAAAGACCTCGAAAGCTTATTTTGGAGAAATACTATTGTAATGACTTGATGGACTTCTATGGTTAAACATTTTTGGCTATGTACTCAGAAATGAATATTTTAGAATGAATATGAATGCTTCCGCAAGTGATAGAACAACTTCCGCTATTCTTCTTATGGTTAAAAATATATGGGTCCTAGATGGCATCTGTGATCCTGTATTGCACCCAATTGGTTTAGTTGGATTTTCAATTGTGTTATGAATGACGAAATCAAAAAAAAATCAATTCTGTCACAATGATAGTAATGGTAAATTGTAATTGGATGATTTGGAGTAAGGTGAGTTGATCAAAGTATGCACAAAAATGAGGAGAACCTACACATATTAAGGTTTAAGCTAATATCCAGACAAGATATTTGATCTCGATGATTAATTTAAAATAAAATAAGGCATTTTGCTTGTTTAAGGTTCGGAATTAAGATTGGAAGAGTAGTTAATGAAATAGTTTACCTTCGGGCTTAGTGGATTTAGATCATGATATGACGCGCCAAGTAACGAGGATCTAAACAATTTGGATGTTTAAGGTTCTCTAGGATAACTACCTTGATCTGGAAATGATTTGGAGACGTTAGGAAGATTCGT
The DNA here is from genome assembly GCA_025585075.1 of Nepenthes mirabilis. NCBI lineage: Eukaryota > Viridiplantae > Streptophyta > Magnoliopsida > Caryophyllales > Nepenthaceae > Nepenthes > Nepenthes mirabilis. The sequence continues at coordinate 11,011 of JAODPA010079711.1, read as the reverse complement.
TAATTATAAAATTTGAGAATCGTTAAGTTTTGATGATGAAATTTCTATAAGTGGGAGAGAGTGTGAAATCCTGAACTCAAAACATGATAATTTAAAAGTAATTAAAATAATAATAATCAAGATGAGGCTAAACATGCGTGGAAGAGTGAGTTTCAGAAGTAAAACGTGTGAAAAATCGGCTGCTGCTTACTAATCTGCCACACAGCAGCTGGTCGCCTGTCACGTGCTCGAGCGCGGCAGCAGGCACCAAATTCCAGTAAGGGTCTACTCGCCGGGTGCCTGCCGCGCTCGAGCAAGGCTTGGTAGTGACCCTGCACTCACTGCGGGCCCACCGCGCGCTCATGCACAGGCACAATTTTAAGTCTGCGATCTGCTTTTTGTTTTGTTTATAAAGGGGAGAGGAAAAGGGGGAGACGCAGAACCATGGCAGCAGCGAAGAGGAAAGAAGGAAAAGAGAAGGAAAATGGGTGAAATCATCCGTTCTGATCCAATCTGAGTGAAAATAATTGTAGATCGAGCTCAGGTAAGTGTACTTTAGACGTTATTTACCATTTTTACAGTGTTTTAATATCTTTAAATTTGTGTTCTTGCTCTAAATCCATGTTTCTCCATGTTTAGTGCAAATAAAGCATATTTCTCCTGATTAATCGGATAGATTTCATATTTACCTATATATACTATAATATTTAGCTCCGATTTCATGAATAAGCATGTGTTATGTGCTCAGTTTGTATCCAGTTATTGTGCATGGTACTGTAATTCAAAAATTTGGGATTTTATGGTTAAAATGCATGATTATGTATATGTATGTTGATATTTGGCATTGATTTCGTAAATGAATATGTATTTAGTGTCCTATTTAGTGTCCGATTTAAGTCCGAAAACTTCGCATGAGACTCTTGAACGAAAGTTTGGGACCTGATGTTTAAACTCCCTAAATTTTAAGATGTAAATGTTAACTTGTACAAGTTTATTGCCCATGGTATGTTTTTCATCCGAAAAATTTACATAGAATTATAATGATAAATTATTGTATTCTGAAACTCTGACTGACTCTTGAAGTTTAATAAGTTTTCGGTTAAGAAATAGGAAGAAAAAAAATTTCTCATCCTGTTAATTAGGACCTGGGATTGATATATAGTCAGGTCAGATTCTTCAACATACCTTAGAACGTTATGGTGGTAATCGAAGATAACTCTTTCCATGAAATTATACGTAGTCCTCCCGTTCTCAGGGCGCTAACCTAGAGGGTAGTTACTGTAACTGGGCGGCACCCTGTACTGAATCCCACAAGAAGGGATCTCTTGTTCTTATTTTTGGCCTTGGATTGTGTGGAATGAACATAATCTATCATCGATTATTTGCCCCCTTTGCTGGTATGGTTTACTAGTTGGGTCCTTTTCTGATGGAAAATGGGATTTCTAGAATTTATAGATTTGATACTGTTTCCTGATTTCTGAAACATATTTTATTGACTTATGATTTTTGAAGTATGATTATACTGATTTATGATTTCCAATGCATGTATAGAATGGAATTCCCTTGTTTTCATGCTTTCCTGCCTTTCTTGATTTATGCTTTTCCCTGTTTCCTTATACGTCTCTGTTCTTAAGTATTTTTGTGAATTTACCTAACTGTACGTATATTCTGTAAATGTTTCCATGATCACTACTTTATTGCATGTATGCTTTATATGCCATGATACTCGTTTTACTACATTACGTTATACATGAAAATATTATATTCTGTATATTTTGGTACCTTGTTAGGCTTCGGATTATTGTTTTATTTTTTTCTCCCTCCAAATAAGGCTATAGAGATGATACCGAATGAACAAAAGTGATTAGAGCTTAGCAAGGAGCTGGATAGAGTCTCGAAGCCTTTGAAGACTCAGGATTTTTAGGATAATGTTAATGTAAATGTCTAAAGTGTGGATGAAATTATGTATTAATATCTGTGATACGTTTTGTATTCTGATGAAATAGTATTTATGCTTCTGCAGGTTTACGTTATGGATATAGATGCTTCCATTATATGTTTTCTTATTTTGTACAGGTCCTAGATGGTATCTCTCATATCTATGCTGGTATAGCAGTTAGGATTGTGGATATAAGCCATGGATGGCATTTGTGGTCCTCTGTACGCATGTTGTAGGGTAAATTATGATAGTTGAATAGTTGTATACTTGTACAGGTTGCGTGATTGGTGTTGCTCTAGTTAGTGGATAGAATTGACGAATTAAAGCCATAGGAGAAGACATGGTGTCTAATGATCCTGTGTATGAACTGTAAAAATGTGTGAAGATTTATATTTGCATCCCTGCAGGTTATGAACAGGTTATTTGTATTGAGTTTAACCCAGTTTTAGGAGAGGCTATGTACGTTTTTGCTTAGAGCTTTAAGTTGTTATTTGGGCTCTAGTTTTTGTATCTGTAATGACGGAATTATCTAAGAACAAAAAAAATCTATTCTGTCACAGTATGACTTCTAACAATCTAACAATCAAGACTACTGATAACCCAGTCTTCTAACAATCTAACTAAGAATAGTTTTTCCCGAATGCTTGGTTAGGATGCAAGTTTATCGAATTTCTCTTGGGCTTGTCAGGGTTGTATGCTGTCAGTTTGCTATCTTGGAAAGTGAAGTGTATTGGCAATGCAACCCACGCTAACTGAAGACTTTCCAATCTAGGCGTCAGAGCTATTTGCAATCAGTAGGCTGTGTAGGGAGGCATAGCATCAAGTCATCATCACTAGGGCCGCGAGACTAACGCACCGCAGCATTCTAAGGTGCAACATATGTCGTGGCTATTATAGGGACACGCCTCTTCGATTCCTTCAAACAATGCAATTTCTAAACTAAGACTTTGGCTACTTAGACTCTAGGCACCAGCTATTTCTACACTTATTCATTCTTTGAATCATTCTGCCCTAATTTACTCTTCTTCCTCTCCTATTCCCATGGCTTCTTGAATTGCTTCCCGTGATGTTGTTGTGATTCAGTCTACTCTCATGGGTGAGGAAGTGGATGCTCTGTATGATATATATAGTATTCCCCGTGCCATTCCGTATGTGATGCCCAAGGATGAAGATAGGGTTTGTGCTCCTTGACTAGGATTTATCACCATCTACGAGGCTCATATGAAAGAAGGCCTTTGTCTTTCACTCGCAAATGAGCTATATGAGATCTTAGCAGCTCTAGAGATTCTAGTGGCTCACTTCTTTCATACGGTTGTGCGATATCTTGCTTCTTTGTACATTTTCTTTTGTTCCAAGAAGCTTCTCCTAGATGCTCGAGCTGTGAAGATGATCTTTCGATTCAACCACGATGCAGACTGAATTTCTCTTACCCCTTGCAAGAATTTCAAAATAAGTGGGGGCAATATAGACTCAGTCAAGAGTTAGAAGGACTGTTTATTTTATGTGATAGTTCTCTCTGATTGAGCCATTTCCAATCATTGGGATAGAGTTAGTGGCGTGTACTCCAGAGATGTCCTCGAGAGGCAGCACCAAATGGATTGGCCTCTAATAAGGCTCGTTGAGGAGAATGCCACCATTTTATGTCATATCGGTTGTTGGCTCACCCAAAAAGGCACACGTTGAAATTCAATGGTAGGTTAGGATTGAAGGGGAAGATGTCACTACCATATCGTTCCATCAACCCAAGAGAAAGCCAAGAGATCTATTTATCCAGATTCTCTTGAGCAAGCAGCTGGCAAGATGGTCCCTCCCTCGCCCACCTATTTTGAGTACAGTTGGGCTATCAATGAGGCTTGTGAAGAGGCATCTCCTTTGCTTGCTACTGGGTTGTCATAGAGGCCAGGCTCTGCTCAATCTTCTCTTATTGATCCAGCTATTGAGGAGATGACCAGGCTGGTAGAAGGTGGTAAGCCCCTAGTTGACTCTAATGTTGGAATAAATGACCCCTTTGGCTAGTAGATCAAGCGAACCGATCAATGTCCCAATTGTATCCTAGTACGGTGTTTTGATCTTGGTCCCTTCATTGCTCGATGCATCTGCCTCCACTCCTCTAGCCATTTTGGCTGGGGAGGGTGCCAATAGCAATCATGCATTCGAAGAAATAATTGGAAATAACCCAGAGGTTGTGGCTGTGGAGGAGGTGCCTTGCCTAAGGGCTTCGACACTTGAGCTTCTACCGGCCTCGGGAGTATCCCCTTCTCCTTCAAGTATGTCGGAGCCACTATACCACCATATGTTGCCTCTACAGTATTAGTCACCTCTATCTACACCTAGTCCCAAGGATTCTCCTAGTCCTTCCCAACAGGAGGGTCCATCATTCCTAGAGGTACTTCTTCATAGAGCTATTTACTTCGTGATTATGCTGTTCATTATTGTTCTTGGCTGACCATTCCATTTTGTTTAACAGGTGTAGGAAATGCTTTGTGTGATGGTTGAGGCTTTGTATTAGTGAGATATTGAGATCTCTCACCTATCTCAGTTATACATTGATCCTGTCGTGCTTGGAGAGATGGAGATCTGAGTGAGCACTGCCATTGCCAAGGCTCTACAGAGTCAAGAGTGGGCCGCTTACCCCGATTGAGAGCTTTTCAAGTCTCAAGTGAGATCCCAAGAGCTCTTAGAGGAAGAATCTCATGCATTGGATGAAATCACTCTGCTCAAGAACAAGCCTCAGGAGGTTAAGCAGCAACTTGCCGGTCTCCGAAGCAAGGGTGCTCAACTTGAAGGAGAGTTGAGGATCCGTTTTCATCTAGACAAAGCTAGCCGTGCACTGCACAATAAATTTTGGGATGGCATTTGTCACTGTAGACAAATCTTGTCCTTAGCTACTCCAAACTTTCTTGCTAGCTTCCTGGATCCAAGAAACACTAGAACTCTTCAATGATTAGATTTAGTTGACTTTTCAGAGATAGGACGGGAGCCTTCACAACATTCAATAAGGGGCTCCAAACCATGGAATATCACCTGTTTGAGTCATTGGAATAGGAAGCATTTTGTAATCTCTGGATAGACCCTCCTTATTGTGCATATATATGTTGATTCTTTAATATATCAGTCAGACCATTTAGATCATTGTTGTAAATGCTTCTACATTTATGTTGACTTTCTTTGCTCAACACTTATAATGTTTACTTACTAGGTATTGCTGTCATTGTTGCCATGCTTGGATGGATGTCTTTGTTTGTTAGTGCTCTTTTTGATGAAAGGACATCGTTGCACTAGAAAAGCCTCTTTGTGAGGTTCTGGGTCTAAAAACATAATAAATATGAGGTAATCAATGTGATAATAATTAATACTAGACCTATTGAACGAATGAGTATGTGTATTGGAAGAAAAATTGGGAAGTTAAGTCGGGCTGTGGATAGTTGATGCACTACCAGCACGGCTGTGCCTGCTATGCGCTCGAGCTTGGGCTCGAGCGCCAGCTGGCAGTAGCATCCCCACTCACCGTCTGCCCCTATGTGTTCGAGCGCGAGCCGACAACAGCACGCCGGTTCGCCATGCCCCTCTATGCGCTCGAGCGCCCGATGATTTTAAAGCCACGGCTTGCTTCAGGTTTTTAATTTTTTCACGATCCAAAACCTTCAAGAGAGGGAGAGGGCACCAATTTTAGAGAGAGAAAGGAGGAGATTGAGCCCGTGGAGTCCGAATCTATCCGAGAGTTAGTTACTAAAGTGGTAGTACGCGCCAAGGCAAGTGTTCTCATACTCACTAACTTTCCTCTTTCGATATTTTTCGGTTATCATCGGGTACTTTAGTCTCGATACCCACCCAAACCATAGAAAATGTGATACCCGTGACTTGAGACCAAGGATTGTATAATTTATTGTCCGATTTACTCACCGATCCGACCGGTGGAGTATCGCCAAATCCTAACCTACAGGAATTGGGGGTTTTCCATTTTGGTACCCTATTTCGTTAAATTGACCCCAAAATGTGAATCCCCATATCCCAAATGTGTATATATGTCAGCCGCGTGATCGATCTCACAAAATTTGACCCGTTCGCGACGTCTGGGCCCTCTAAATGGGCGCCGACACTGTCCACCCGAGAAAAAAAGGGGAAATTGCATGTTTCTACCTTCATGATATGTTGAAATGACTTTAAAATATGAATCCCCGTATCCCAAAAGTAAGTATGTGTTGACCGAACGTCTGATTCCGTAAGATTTGACCTTTTCGTGGCGTCTGGGCCCTCTAAAAGTGGCCTGACACTGTTCACTCAAAATTGGAAGAAAAATGTGCATGCTTTAGCTCTCTTCAATTGTGATTGAACTTATGACTAACTGTTTGTGGCAAATTGTAAGCTCTAAAAATGTCTAATTGTACACCGGAAGCGAGGGAATGCATCCCGGAGGCTTCTAAGGTGGTGTTGGACCAACAGAGAGAAGTATAACCAAACTCTCTTATGAGTCGAACTTATTGGTTGAAAGATCTAAGTTCCAAATGAAAGAAAGGAACCTAACAAGTAAATAAAAGGGAATCCACAAAGTGTATTGTGATGGATCTGGTCTTCCAGACGGAGACAGGTGATGGGAATGTGATTTCCCGGTATGAGAATGTATATAGCAAATGGTGAATTCCCCTTCAAAGGATTAAGACTAATCTAGCTTACCATGGAGATCATAGGGGTAGTACCCTCTAGCTTACCATGGAGATCATGGTGGGAACCCAAGGAATACTCCGGCCGCTCCTGTGGGCGGGTGATGTTCAAGGTACGCTTCAAGATACTATTATAAAAGAACGGGGATTGCTTTGATCCCTAGGAGATATGGGGCGATTGAAATGGCCGAGTGCTGTAGGCCTAAAATGTTGCCGATGGTCGAGTGCTGCAGGCCTAAAATGTAGCCGATGGTCGAGTACTGCAGTGCTAAAATGTAGCTGATGGTCGAGTATTGCAGATCTAAAATGTAGTTGATAGTCGAGTGCTGTGGACCTAAAATGTAGCCGATAGTCAAGTGCTGCAGACCTAAAATATAGCCGATGGTCGAGTACTGCAGACCTAAATTGTAGCTGGCCTTAGAATGTGTGGCAGATACATTCCTTTCCTCGTCCTCTCACATCGTTGGTTAGTACGACCTACTAGCTCGGCTCCGCAAAGATTGATAAAAGTAACGAGAATGAATGAACCTAACCAGAACAAACATGCGAACTAAATGATCCCAGATGTCCCTCTCTTCGCATGCTTCCTTTTATTTAAGTTATATGTTTCCCCTGCCCTGTTACTATTTTTCCTGTTATTTGCTGTAGTTAGTGATGTATGATTATATTTGTTGAGCTGTATACTCACTCTTACTGTTTCTCCTTCCAGATGAGAACATTAAGCTGGCGCCTGATTATTTAGAGCAAGGAGAGAGACTTGTTTCAGGAGATTAGCTGGATGTCGAAAGCTTGAAGTTTTGGAGACGTTGTTCTAATAGAATGTAAATAGTCTTGTTAGATTAATGTGATTTGTTATTATTTTATGGTTATTGTTATATTTCCACAGGTTTCTAGATTTAGCTATGCTTCTGCATGTATGTTGATGTTTTGGTTATTGTTTAGTCCTAGATGGCATCTCTTTAGACCCAACATGGTAGATAAGAGTACTGTGTTAGAGCCATGGATGGTATAGCGATTGTGATCCTGTGTATTGTATTGTAGGCCCAAATATTGATTATTGGATAGTTGTTTGCTTGTACTGGCTATTTTAAGTAGGTTGTATTTTTTATTTTTCGGCCAGTTGCAGAAAAAATTCTGTCAAAATTTCTGCAGAATCCATAATGATAAATTATGGGCATATATTTATGTTACCATTGACGGAGGTTATTTAAAGAGAATAACCCAGTCCGTCACAGTTGGTATCGGAGAAAAAAGGGATGCCTAAGTTTGATCTGAATCGTATGCGGAAGTTTAGGTTAGATTAAGATTGATCGAATAATAAGATGAAGGCGCATGATGATTAAGCTAGTCCGGATAGTTTTGGTTACTCCAATCCCAGTAATTTAGGCTAGCACTAAGTTAGGAATGATGATTTAGTTTGATCAGTTAGCTTACACGTCCTAGATAGTGTTCTAGGAGTGGTCTAATCCGAATTGTTCCTGTTTCAAGGAAGTGTTAGCAGTGGCTCCTAGATGGGGGCTATAAATATTAGTGGCTGACTACAGGGTCAAGAGGAAGATGGTGTATAGAGACACATTAATATTGGAATTTGATTGGTATCAATTGGGTTCTTGAATTGGTCAGTGTTGAGTCGAGGCCTATATTAATTAATTAATCTCAGTTTGAGGTTTAAATTTGATCGGCTCTGGATTGAAGTTTTTAGGCTAGCAATTTGCTAAGAAGGATTGCTTGATCAACCTAGCAAGCATGATGAATAGGGTGGAGTCAACGGCTCAAGGTTAGTATAACTAGAGTTAATTTTGGGCATATCAAGTCCCAGGATGACAATTCATAATTAATTTGGAGGTACTTAAGTATCTGGACTTTTGGGTAACTCAGATCCTATTGAGGTTGAGATGTGGATTTCGAGACTTAAGATGATGTTGCGATGATCCCTTGTCCGATAGAAGATAAGGCGTGTTGCCTCATGTTAGATAGGAGGTGAAGTCGACCTCGGTTAGTTGACGTGGAAAAGATCATGGGCCTTGAGGATTAAGAAATATTGTCCTATATGTTTATGGAAGCTTTATGGATGAATGCTTTGTTTCGGTTAGAGTCTCGAGAGCATGTTTTAATAGTAATTTAGTTCGATTGCAAGATTGAGGAATGTCCTTATCTAGGGACGGACGGTGAAAAGGTCCAATGTCTGAATCGGGATTCTAAGGTATTAACTCAGGGTGTTAAATGTCGCCTATTGTGATAACTTTTGGGTTTGATATTGTAGCCTGGTGTCGTTTTGGGGATTCCAAGCCCATGCTACGTTGTGTATTCGAGTTATGTGTAACTGGAGGACCCAGGCCTTGCAATAGCGACAAAGGTGACCATGTATTCGAGAGGATAGAATATATATTAAGGTGGATGTACATGGATGAATCTTGGATAAATGTCTTCCCGAAGAGATTTTGGGACTATGATCTAAGTCATAGATAGCTTGGTCGCTAGACTAAGGATAGTTCTTATCTTCTAGCCTAGTAGTAAAGAAATCCAGTGCCTTGGATCGGAGTACTGGTGGTGATAGCGCATAAGGAAAATGTGTTGATCATTGTGATGAAAGATGAGATTTCTCAATTTTGGTGTCACAAGACCTATATCATTTGGGATCTCGAACATATAATTTTGTGATTTCTAAGTTTATTTGTTTATTTAAGAATCCAATCTTGATTAAAGCGATATCGAGGGTCATGACGTTTTCTTGGGTTCGTAGATGTAATTGGTTGGGTTAATCTGAACCACTATGTGGTGCCAATCATGATGTGATATTATGGATGATTTGGTTAGGAAGTCGTCAAGTCGATTTGAATTGGATTGGTAAGCATATTATGTCTTACAATTGAATTTTGTGATTTTTGGCATGAGCTTAAGCTAGATAAGGTATCAAGTTTAAATCTAATCCTAGTAGTAGTTCGGTAGGCAAACCGCTGTACTAGCCTGGGTTGGACTGGTAAAGAGATAACATCCTGCAATAGGGTTGTGGGATTTGAAACATAAGTCTGAACTGATCGAAGTATTAGGAGATTAATGTCGTCTTTCCTGCAAATCATTTAATGACTATTTGCGCTAAATCCAATTTGTATAGGCGACAACACCCAAAGGTCATTTTGTGGTCATTGAAGGGTTTTGGTTATGTGAATATTTGAAGGTGTTATTAGAAGGAAGAGTAAGCTGATCTATCTTGTTCGGTAATTCAAAGTTGTGTCAAAATCGATGCAGATCGTTGAGGATTCCATGCAGAGTCAAGGAAGTATCGGTTTTGCATCGTAGTGGAATACTTTAGAACCTTCGAGGTAAATAAGATGAGCCGACAAGGTTGTTCATGAATTTCAAAAATGGGGTTGCCTAGGAGAATAATGATTTGATAAGCGGACCTTGTGAATGGATATGTGAATTGTGTGGGGTGTTATAAAGGTTTGATGATTACTAAGATCAATTTGGGTCCATAGCATGTTAATTGTGGATTAGTGGGGGTTACGGACCCGGTGGTATTCAGGGTAAGGATACGGCTACTACGAAGTCCAGAAACACCATTTGGATTTTGTAGGTTCACGGGTGTCTTATTATATTTTATTGGATGGATCTTTTGGCCATATTCGGGCCCGTGTTGAGGTGACTTCATTGATGAATTCAAAAGGACATAGGGTGTATGCAATTTGTTTAATGATTATATCATAACTTGTGAACGACTATTAATCCATATGCCCCATTGAGAAGGGAATGCGAGTTTAGTCAGAGGGAATGCCTTGTTAAGCATGTGGTTCTTTGGTAGCATGATTTTGAAATCCATAAGACTTTAAGTGATGACTAATTAGGAAGACCGATTAGTACCATGGAAGCATATGGTTATTTTGGGTCTAACCGAAATTATTTAGTGACTTGACAAGTATTCCTCGAGGATTACAGTGTTAGTGAGACGTTGACTTAGAAGAGATTTGTAATTGTAAGAATAAAAGATGAAAAGGTAGTTTCCGGGGACTAAAAATGGTTAATTGACGTCCATGTTATTTTTGTTGACCCCTGATAGGTTTGGTAAATAATCGTAGACTATAATGCTTTTGAGAAAGGATAGGATTATATTACTCTCGCATCATGATTGGTGGCTACCATCGGATTAAGTGGGGAAGAAGTTCACAATTAGAGTTACTCCACGTGTAGGTTAGAATTAGCAATTGAAGTCTCCGCTTTGAGAACTTATAGGTATTGTCTTGAAGATAGCCGCTGTCTAAGATTTTAAGAGCTAGAATGGTTGTATCACTAACGGCACATTTGGTTGTTAGAATAAAATAAGGTGAGAATAGAATAGTTATTTTCAGATAATAGAATTGGATGGAAATAGAAATGGAAATTGTTATTCCTATGTTTGGTTATTGGAATAAAATTAGTTGAAAATTTGTATTTT
>JAODPA010079700.1:0-27009 GCA_025585075.1 Nepenthes mirabilis | reverse complement strand
GATTAAATATAATTAAGTTTTATTAATTTGTAAACAATAGGAAAATATAATATAAAAAACATATTTTCAAAGATATGGATATGAAATCAGATGGATGTAATTGTCATCCCAACTCCCAATTCCCAAACTGGGCACAAAAGGAATCCTAGGAAGCAAGGGGAAGGTCACCCGGCTATTCGCGATCGCCGTTCATCTCTCTCTCTATATCTCTTCAGGCATTCCTCATTCTCTTTCTGCAACTGAATTAAGCCCTAACCCGGTCAAGTTTTCCTTCGAGTGAGTAGCACCACGAGGCTAGCCTAAGCCCTGATTGAAGGAGATTTACCTACAAAACCATGACAAAGTATAGGGGTAGCCTGATGGAGCCGTTGGACATTTTCTTCTATCGACGTTTTATTGAACCCAAGTGATGTTTAATCCAGAATAAAAAGAGCCCATTAGACTCCCGCTGAACCTCGGTAAGGATTAATTGCAGAATGCTTAAAATTTTGAAGTTCGATCTGGGTTGTGTGTGGAAATGCGTGAATGTAAATCCAGTAAACCTAAACCTTGTAATTTTTCTTCAGTAATACCTAATTAGGAACCAATAAGTAGTAAACAAACTTAAATCTAGTTGACATTATTTTTTATACATCACAATGCTGAAGTATGTAAACCTCCTGCTGACATGGAGGGTGCTTTAGATAAATAAAGCTTGGGGATTTCTTGTGTTTTTAATGGGAATTCAAGACTGATTAAATATGATATGATGGCCTGTACACAGATTTTGTTACGGGTATTGGAGATACATTTTGGTCGGAGAGCAAAAAGACGTGGAGACCAAACTGTCATGGATGAGGAGGGGACTGCTGAGAGAGAAAAGGCAGTAGCCGAGGTTAGCAGCCACTTGTGATTCTGTAGGGAATGCACATCCAAGTGGCAGAATGGTCAGTACAATGTGGGGGTGACCAATTCCAAATTTGACTGAGTAGCTCGCTTTATGTTAGTTTGCAGGTTTCTTGTTTAACACTAGTTGTCTACTTGAGATGGGGATTTGATCACTAGGCTGGTTGAGATTTTAAGTCTATTCCTAATTGGTTATTTTTAATTTTAGAATTTTTCTTTTTGGTTTTTGGGGTGAAACTAATCATGCTTTTGGGTTTTATTTATTTGAGACTGAATATGTTTTTGAGAAAGGAAAATGTAGTGAGGAGGTTTACGCCTGAGTCTTTTAGAGCACACATTTGATTTGTTCACTGTTTGGAAGATGTGTGCCCTCATTTGAAGTTGATTTCTTCCCAGGTTTGGTGAAGGGTACAGTCTAATAGCTGCTTGCTGGTCTTTAATAGTTGAGTGATGGAGGACTCTAGCTCAATTGGCCTCATTTTGGAGTTTCTGCAAAGGAATGGGTTTTCAAGGGCAGAGGCTGCCTTACGCAGTGAATTGGCTAATCAACCTGATACAAATGGTTTTGAGAAACTAAGCCTTCAAGAAAAGGATGCTTGTCGGAAAGTGGAAGAAGAGAATGCTGAAAAACTGGTGGTTAGAAATCAGGAAACAAGTTCTCAGCATGGTGGCGAGGTTTCTAAAGAGCTTATTGTTAAAGAGATAGAATGTGGAAGCACCAGTAATGGATTGGAGTGCAAACGGAAGACCTCTGATTTTACGGCAGAGCACAATGCAGCTGGTCAGGTAATTGGGACAAGTGATAGGAGTTTCTCTTTCTCTAAACCTTCAGAGGATAATGTGCTTGATTTACATTCTTGGAAGTTGAATTCAACCAATGGCATTGTTGATCCTTTTCAAAGTGGTGGTAGTATAAGGAATCCAAACCTTTTAGAACCACACAATTCTGGGAAATTGATGCTTCACACTGTGGAGGCAGTTGATATGGATAAAAAGGATGTAACATCCGGTGAAGAAGTAATTGTCATGGCAGAAAAGAGGACATCCTGGATGGGAAGTACAAGTAGGGCTAATGTAGATGCCAAGTATGAAAGAAGCGATAAACATGAGCATGGAGTAATTGATCAGAGAACAAAGCACAATATTTTGTGCTCTGAAGATGACTTATTGCCAACAAATGAACAAGATTCAAGTTCATCTTCAGACCGGTGGAAAGAATATTCTGTAAAAACGGTCTTCCCATTTCCCAACATGGACGCTCCTGCTTATGATAGCGCTATAGGTTCAGGTGACAAAAAGGAATCAAAGAGAAAAACAGAAACAGATGTGAGGGCAGCAATCAAAGAGCAGGTAGATGAGGTTGGAAGATCTTTATATCTTGCAAAGCTTCAAGGGATTGGTGATGAAAATAATCTCTGCAATTTGGGCTTATCACTTGGTACCAATAATCAGAAAGAAGAACTGCCACGGTTGCCACCTGTGAGACTCAAGTCAGAAGATAAGTCACTTATTGGTAACTGGGAGGAGAAGTTTGATCATGACAGATCCTGTTTAAAACATAATAGTGCTGACAACACTTACCTTATAGGATCTTATTTGGATATTCCTGTTGGACAAGAAATCAGCTCTGCAGGTTAGCTCTCCAGGGTGGAATGATGTAATCACTTACTTTTATAATTTCATTGTACCCTATTAAATTGTTTTCTTGCTGAACATGATCTGTATGCATAGTGTAGTATTTGGTTTTTCTTCTATTCAAGAACTACTGGCCTTCTCTGCATGCTTAGTAGAGCTCTATGCAATGCTGCCTCCTGCGGCATCCTTGACTTTAAACATTATGGTGGATGTATGCATGGCTCGTTAGCAGTTCGAACTACACATGTACACCACTCAAATTAGGAGCATTTGTTTAAATATTTTGTCAGCTAAAGTTCAAGATAGCAAGTAAAGTGGAAAAACTACTGGGCACTTATAATGAAAAATATACAAGGAAATTCTATCCATTAACATCTACAGCTCCTGAAGCTATCTTGATTCTGTGCTTGTCTTTAAAGATCAAATACATATCTTGGCCATTCAACATGAGCTGCTATTTTCTGTCAAAACTTTGAGAGCAAGATGGCTTCTAGTAAGGGGAATGAAATTTGAGTGAATCATCACTCTTATTTCCTTTAAATTCATGTTTTATTGTCCAGTTAAAAATTCCTCCATGGGCAAGGGCTCTTGGTTAGCAGTTTTTGGCCTTTAAGGACTCTTGATTTATACTTTAGAACATATAATTGTTTTTATTTCTTATGCTTTTTTCATGTGTCTTATGTTTTCTTTGTGATAAAAGTAACCTTTCATTAAATGGGTGCCGAGAGGCATGAAAAGATATGGAAGGCAGACTGTGAAAATGAGAGTACCATAGGCAAACTAACAACCTAGCACTACAAGATAAGGGGCAGTAATGAACTTGTTTAATGAGAGCAATATTATAAACGTAAAGCAACTTTTGTGATAGAAGAGAAGCAATAATGAGATACAATGGCACCATACTTTTCCCACCATCAATGGCAATTAATGATGAAATTTGGATCATTTGTCCTGTCATTGTTTATCTCTTATTATGAATTTAACAGAATGATGGTTTCTAACACTTACCAGTAACAACCATTATTGTATTGCCTCATTAAAGACAGTTATTATTGCCCCTTTTTGTTTTATTGCTATCAAGACCTCTTAAAACAATGCCAGTTCTGTTTCAGAAAAAAAATACAAAGTAGACATAGTCAGTCAACTAAGACAATAATCCAACCTAGCTGAAACTATAGCACATTCAAGTTATTGAACCCCTCATTCTTAGCTGCAATATGGTTTGGCCGAAGGGATATATGAATATCTGTGTACTTTCTGTTTATCCTCTTACTTGCCAATTGAAGGATCCATGCACACCATTAGACTTGCAACTGCAATCCAAGTGATTCTGGATGTCTCCCTGTGCATAAGATGTGGCCTGCCAAATCCCAGGCTACTCTTGCACTAAGAATACCAATAGGTTTTGAAGATTGTTTTAAGTAAGAGTCTGGTGCTGCATCACTTCCCAAACAGGAGGAGGAACTCTGGTTTCCAAATTAATAACCATTGACCACAGTTGCAGAGAGCCGCACAAAAGGAAGCCATGAGAATTCTCATTTTTTATTCAAATGCCATCCTACTGTATCTTCATCATTTGCTCAAAACAGATCCTGCAGGTGGAAAGAAGTGCTGCCCCATGAACATCTTCATATCTTAGACCCAACCTGAACAACCAAGGACAACATACTGGCCTACCACCTTACCAGATCCGGCATTTTAGAAATATGTTCATATATGTCACATGAAGATGATACACATCTGATTTTACTTATTTTGATACTTTCATTGCTTGTTTCGGAGGTAAGGAGTGGTGATGTAAGCAAAGGCAACTAGAACGCGGAGTGAAAGAAAATTTGAGAGAACTCTATAGATCTTACTAAGCAGGGGCAGAATTATTATACACTCCAGATTTTGAGAAATTTTGACTTGCAATTGGTGTTTTTGGAAATATATTTTTGAGTATTTTTGGGGATAGATACTACAAGGAGGAGTTTGATGGGAATTAAACCCTAGCCATTGGCTTGTACAGTTGGACAAAGAACTTTCTCAAGGTCACCTTTGGTTTCCAAAAAGAACTTTTTCTAGGCTACCTTGATTTCCAATTCTTTGTGGCTATTACTTATTTGATGAAGATGTTGAGTACATATTCTTGCTTGAATCTCACTTCTAAGGGATGTTCTGTTTTCATGTCCTCGATCATATATTCATGTATTCATTTTTTTGTTTCTCTAGTTAGTTTTTCTGGACTTTTTATATCAACTTAATGAATGTTTTAGTCTTATGAAATAGATATGTAATTAATGTATACTCAGGGTTTTATTCTCTTCTACTTGTAAAATGCTTTTGCCTTCTTCCTCCCTCCCTCCTCCTGTCTCTATATATTGCAGTTTGACTAATCTGCTCCTGTTTCCTATGCTTTCTCTATCTGTGCCTTTTCATTATATGCTTTCAATAAATATGTTCCCAGCACTTCCTTCTAGCACAGAGCTTTGAAGTTTCAACTCATTCTTCAAACCCTGAAGCCACAATTTTTTAACCCTTAGACTCCAGGAATTCACAATAAACAGAAAGGGCGTCTTTTTCCTGATGTGGAACATGACATTTACTAATCTTATGTAATGAATTCTTATAAGATGGCCTTTGGAAATTCAGGCACTTACAGCTGTCCCATGGCTTTGTAAAAGGACAGAGAAGACCATTATGTTCAATTCTTTTTATTATTCCATTGGCTTATTATCTCGATTGGAACAATGCACAACATGCAGTTGTATAAGTGATAGTTGCTGCTTCTTTCCTATAAATATTTGGCTAGAATGTGTGATTTGTAATTCCTTGTTACTATCCATGGTTTGGATTCAGCATTTTAGCCATTTTCCTAAGGGGTAGCAAATGTTGTTGATTTTTTAACCTCATACTTGGAGTGGATGCTATGTAGTGTCTAAAATTTTTCATCATTTGAATGATAAAATCATTGCAACTCAATCCTCCCCACTTCTTTAACAATAATCCTTGTTTAGATCTATACCAAATTTGTGGAGTATGACTCACTTCCCACTCACCAACATCTGCCCAGCTGGCAGTTAATCTTAGCAAAAAGTTGCCATCCATTGGTATTTTGCAGTTGCTGAGAAAATGGAATTTTGTAGGCCAGCTTAAGAAAATGGGTGTTTGATAGCACACTGAAAGTAAAGAATCCTCCTTCCTATCAGTAGTTTATGAATTTCATATTCGTTTAAGTACAAGTTCTAGCTTTAAAGATGAAGACAAACATGTTAACATCTCAACATATGATAGTTCCATTTTATAATAACCTCTCCATGAGAAAGTTCCTGTAGATATGCTAGATGATCAAAATTAGTTTCATCACAGGAGGTTGTGAAAAAGAGAGACAAACAGACATTTACTTTGCCAAATAAAGCCATCAGGAAAATTTTGGAGATTTCCATGAACTATGTTCTTTAAATATTGTTGGAAAATGGATGCAAGTGAAAAAAACTAGTGGAATCACCACTCATCATGAGGCTGACAGAGGTACCAAGGTAATTGATTCAATTCGAGTTTTGTAGAGCCTGAATTAGGACCTACCCATGGAACCTAAAAAGTGAGGTCAATTATATATTTGAGCTTGCTAAGTTCACAAGCCTAGGCTTGGGGCCCAAAGCCTAATGCCTCAACATACCTAGGTAAGTCTTATTCCAATAGGCATGTGTTTAGGCTCTAGGCAAGTGCCTCTAAGGCTCAAGTTGCACGCCTTGAACGTCTTACAGATTTTTTCAAAAAATTAAAATTTGTTTTTATATTAGCCACTATATTTAGATGGTACGTTAATACTAACTTGGTTTTTATAAAATTGTAATTGATGGACATAATGTGTGGCTGATTAAAAGAATGGACAAAGACAACGACAAGGATGACAAATTTACATACGAATTTTTGACAAAGGAGTTTGCAGATAAAATTATTGAAATAAATAAGGCAATACATCATAATATATTAAAAAATATTGTGAACCTTAACTGATAAATACCTTTAGGGATACTTTATTAGTGTTTATAAATGATGAAGATTTTGACTTAGAGGGGCATAAAGATGAATAGATCATTCAAGCCTATAAACTAACTATGAAGAACTTTTATTTTAATGATGATGACGAATTTGATTTTTGCTGAGTATCTTAAGAACATATTTGAAGTTCATTAATAAATTTTATTATTTTTGTATATTTATGGTAAATTGTACTTATTAATTGCTATTTTTTTATATTGCTAATTGAACTAGAAGATTTTGACTATTGTTAGAAGTATTTTTTTGGGTTTTTCTTAGTCTATTATTAGTTTTAACAAATGGAATACATTACAATAACATTCTATACACATTTCATAAATTACTACCTCACTTCCATGTGCCTTGCGCTTGAGCCCCAGAGACCTTGTGCCCCTCCAGCAGGGTTGCAAAAAGGTGGAAAATGGAGATGAAAAACATGTTTGGTACTGTTTTACGATCCATTTTTTTCATAAATCACACATCAAGTTGATGCATTAGAGGGTAAGTACTAGTGCAATGATAAGTTTGCTATTGTGAATTGGTTGTCATCTGATCAAACCATGAAATGGCAAGATTGCAGATGACAGACCCTTCCATATCCCACAATGTAGGAGCCTCATGCACCTAACCACCATTTTCTATTGAGATCAGCATTCTTAAAAACGAAAAAAAAAAAAATTGAGATTTCATGCATTGAGGCAACATGTATCGCTTTGGTGGAGCATAGTCTATTAATTTAAATGCGCTGTGGGAACGGGTTTAAGCCTGGGCATCTGCATTTTTATATTTTCCCCTTCAGTTTTGTCATTTAAAAGTCCTGAGTAGAACCTTGCCAGAGTGCTAGAGCAGCCTCAATAACTTTGCTTTAGGCATCCATGCATGTTGTTCCTCTCTAGTCTCTACGTGCCTTCTCATCTACTCCCATTAAATCTCTTTGAATCTCATTCTAATCTCTCTCTACTTTCGTCCTCTCACTATCTTTTTGAGTTCCGACTGATTATTTCATCAAATCTCTGTCTTTCCTATGTTCAGCATTACTACTTACACCAACACTCAGGGAGAGAGTGAGGGATGAAATTAAGAGCTCTATTTCGAGCATTGAATCTGAAAACTCCAAACTGTTACATTTTTAAATTTACCTGAATTAGACACCAATTTAATTTCATTTGATGGTAGAATCTCAAATGGATCCAGATCTAGTTTGCTATACTTGTATCTTCTTTAATTTTGTTGCCTCTAGGTCTACCATAAAACTTGATGAGTTATGAACAGACTTGCATTGACTAAGTCACCATTAGGATGGATGACATTGGAACTTATGATCATGCCAATAAATGTGTTGACATTGATGACAAGATACATGGACCAAAACCATTAAGCAAATTGGTTTTATGGTTGAAGAGGTGGAGAAAGAAAATCAAACTACTACCGCTTTTCAGAATCAAGGTTAGGGACACTTAAGGGAGGATTACAGAGATGTTCTGCAAGGGATCATACTGATATTGTTAATTTCAATTTGTGGTTTGAATAGATTGGAAATTATAGATGTATTAAATGTTTATTTTGTAAAAAATAGGATGTTTTTTATCAAAATAATTTGCAGTGGAAGTGATTTGTTCTGTCATATATCTTATGTTTGTGTTGTTGGAAACTTGATCTTATATCCGGGATATTATAGTATAAATCACTAGAATTTATTTTGTGCCATTGTGGTGCCCTTTATTATAGTAATGGAGTAGAAAAATTAAATGTAGGTTATGTCAAACAGTTTTCAGTTTCTGTTTTCAATTTACAGGAGTAGAACCAAACAAGTTTTCAATTTGTTTGTCATTACTCTTTAGTTCACAGAATTACAGTTGTTTGATATGGTTCCTAGATTATATTTTCAGTATTATAACTGGTGATGCCAAAATGCCCCATAAATAGAAGTAATTTATTTTCAGAATTTACGTTTTTGAGAAAGCCACTTTGTACCACCTTTTGTCCCTTTTTTGCACTTTGGAAGAGCTATGCAGGTATCATTAGCAATTTTCTTTGCTCATTACCGTTGCACGTATGCCATCCTAAATTTTCCCCTTGCAAAAAAAAAAAAAATGTTATTCCTATTTGTAGTAGCTGTATTAGTGATTTCTACTGTGTAGAATGGGCTGGCTGGAAGTTACATAACATTGCTTAATTGCAAGAATTGTTTCTGACGCTGTAACACTATCTGTGTCCCTGAGGATACTTTTGGTGACTTGTAGTCCTTTTTTCAGTAACACCAAGGTAAAATAAATGTCTGAACCAGATTGAACAGATGTGACCGAAAAATAAGGCAACACCTCTGTAAAAATAGGACGTAGGTAAATTTCCTAGCTGTGTAACCCTATCAGCCCACCCTTATTAAGAAGTCTGACACCAGACTTCTGCCTGGGAGGGGGAGAGGACTTTTTAGGCCTTATTAAATAGAAAATCCTTGTTCCTTGGGCTCTCTATTTTTGTTTTTTTTGATCTATGTATACTTACATGTGTTATCCGTGATTTTTATTGAACTTTAGCCAAAAGGTTTCTTGGAGTTAGAGCCATGTATTAATGCCTACTGGTGGCATGGCTGTTGCTCTTAAGCAATGTTTTGTTTCTTTATAGTACAATATCTTTCCTGACTTGTATATAGGCTTCTCTTCTTTCTTTATGTGTCATCTATTAGGGATTGTCATGCTGACCCCTTAACAGAAAGGTCTTAAGCCCTATTAATTCGAGTTAGGATACAAATTCTCTTTTGCCATTATACTCTATTAGGTGCAAGATCCTCGAGAGTAATCCAGTTTTATATTCTGTTTTTGTTCCACCAGTTTATGATTTCTAGGTTCACCCCTTTTTTCTTCGTATTTAAATTTAATCAAATCACCTTATCTCATTATTACTTTGATCATCATTCCTTTATATTTTCTTCTACAGGTGTAATTTTGAATTCTCCATGGATATGTTTATTCCTATTTTATCTTCTATATGAACCCAACTGATCCCTCGAAGCATTCCCTTCTCATGTCTTATAGAATTTTCTTTCAAGTATGTATGTATTTTCTTAGCACAAAATATCATTGATACATTTTTCCATTGGACCAACTTGTGTTATTGTGTCGTCATGGATCCCTCCATTTTTTTGAATTATAGATCTTTGCAAAATTAATTATTTTTAAAAATATCTTGATCATTAGTTTTGACTTATCTATTATTCCCCTGAATTATTAAAATTGCATTTTATTTCGTTTTACTCTTACTTATCTTAAGCCTTTTAGATTCTAGAACTTTTTCCATAAATCTAACTTTGCTTCTACTATTACTGTAGTTTTAACTGTCAAACAATATAAAGAAAGCAACGCAGAACCATATAATAAAAATTTGTCATGCAAATCTTCTTTACTTGTTTTAATCAATTTCAGATTTAAAATTTATTCATTGTCTAAATCGAATTCTGTACTTTTCACCTGATGGTTACCAAAATGTTCTTTATTTCAAGTCTTCTGAATCGTTAGTATTTGTTTATTTGAGATGATTTCCATTTAACATTGTGTAACCTCTAATATTGGATATGATAAATGCAGGTGGAAAAAGGATTCCTGGAGGAAGCTGGCTATCAGTGAGCCAATGTATAGCTGAAGATGCTTCTGATCTGGTTTCTGGTTTTGCTACTATTGGTGATGGATTAAGTGAATCCATTGACTACCCAAATGAGTATTGGGACTCTGATGAGTATGATGATGATGAGGATGTTGGGTATATGAGACAACCCATTGAAGATGAGGCCTGGTTTCTGGCTCATGAAGTTGATTACACTAGTGACAATGAAAAGGGTACTGGGCATGGAAGTGTACCTGACCTCCAAGATAGGGCTCCAGCCAAAGTTGAGGATGATGATCAATCTTTTGCTGAGGATGATTCTTATTTTTCTGGTGAACCATACCTCCAATCAAAAAATGTTGAACCTGTTTCAGCCTCTGATGATCCTATTGGGCTGTTAGTTACTGAAATGTATGGGAGAGCTGAAGATAATGATTTAATATCTCAGTATAATGGGCACTTGATGGATGAAGAAGAGCTCAATCTAATGCGCTCTGAACCTGTCTGGCAAGGATTTGTCTCTCAGTCAAATGATCTCATCATGTTGGGTGATGGCAAAGCTATGAGTGATTGTGAAAGGCCTAGGCTGGATGATATTTGTATGGATGATGAACATCATGGCTCTTGGAGGTCAATTGGTGTGGGAATCAACAGTGATGCAGCCGATATTGGCAGCGAAGTACCGGAAAGTTTAATTGGCGGGAGTAGTGAAGGGGGCTTGGAGTATTTCCATGATCACAAAACTGGTATAGGTGGGTATAGACATCCTCAAACTGATTTTGATCGGAGACTTCTTGATAGATCAACCAGGGATAAGAAAAGAAAGAGTAAGCATGATTTGGACAAAGATGTGATGGGGAACAATAGTTGTGCATACATACAGGTTAAACATGAAACAGATAGTGGATTTTTGTTCCCCCCTCATGTGAGAGATGGGCACATGGCACATAAAAGCTCTAGTCAAACTTTATGGTCAAGCAACAGCAATGTTGTTGGAGATGATACTAATGATGTTTTCAATGCTGTGATGGGGAATGATGATATGCTTGCTTCCTGGAGGCATAAAACCAGTGATTCTTCATCTATTAGGAGTTCTAGGGATAAAAATAATGCTACTGCTGTTGGGTCTGCAGAATCTACTCCTTCTACAATCTCAGATTATGGTTATACTGAAAAAGAGTGTGCCAAGAAAGAAAATGATGAAAAGATGGCAAGTTTAAGAGAGGAAGATGCTGGGGCATCTCTTGAAGATGAAGAAACAGCTCTTGTGCAGGAGCAAGTGCGGCAGATAAAAGCACAGGAGAAGGAATTTGAGACTTTCAACTTGAAAATAGTACATAGGAAAAATAGGTAAATACTATTTGCTGCAATTTCAGAAATTATTAATTCTAGAAATATATGAAGGACAATTCCACTTTGAGCATATGCCAGATCAGCACAAAATCCCGCATTGTACAAACTTCAAATAGATTAAACAATCTCGGGCTAAAGTGACTAGACTTGTGCGTTTGGCCAAAAATGGCATAATGTGTTTCATGTGGCCCTTTTTGGTTAAGTAGGGAAGAAAATTTTCTGTTGTCATGACCCACAATTTTTACTTTGAAGATCTTATGGTTTCCATTGAGTAGAACTGTTAGGTGGGCCATTATTTGTCCTTTAAACCAGATATTGATGCTTATTTTTGCATAATTGGGTCTGTTGTTATTTTTAGTATCTTTTGCAGCTTATTTTCTAGGAAGCTGAACTGTGAACCAAACATAGGGAAGTAGATATACTTCCCAGGAATAATATATATATATATATATATATTAACCAAATATGTAGAAATTTCATTTCCTGGGAGGTGCAACTTCCTTATGAAGTGGTTTCAGGAATCAAATCGGCTCATAGAGGACTCAAGCTAAGGCTTCATCAGAATAAGGGGCTTGCTTTTGTCTTTTTGTTCTGTTTTCCATTATTTTCTGTTGGTGGGGGTGGAGTTGGTGATGCATTCCACATGGGGCTGAAAAGGTAAGCAAATTCATCCAGGGATGCCTTGTTTTTTTTATGTATGTTGGTACTGCACATGATAGGATTTATGAAAACCTTTTTGTGACTCCTTTCTTTTCTTTCAAATTTGTTGGGGTATTCATCTCTCTCTCTCTCTCTCTCTCTCTCTCTCTCTCTCTCCCCCTCTCTCTCTCTCTCGTATGGTTTCTTGGGAGGGCATTAGAAAAGTTTGTTACCCTGGGAAGATATTAGCAAATCTATCCTGGGAATACCCAGGTATATAATGTCAACTCAAAAAAAAAAAAAAGACAAATTAAAAGAATAAACAATCTATAAATCCTGTAACTTCTAAATTACTCTGAGGATAACTCAGTCAATCTCTTAATTGCTGTGCTGAAAAAATCATTTTTTTTCCTAGTTATATATTGTTTATGAAGGATTAATTTTGTGCTTCTTTTGGTTTTCAAAGGTTTTATATATACTCTCAATGATAATCTCTGTGCTTGGGCTTCTCTTTTGGCCCACTGATTCATTTTGTGTCATATTATCAAGTTGGTTATGTGGGATCTAGGCAGTTTCTTATTACCAAATTTGGACTTGTGTAAGGGGTAAATGGTAATCATTGAGATTTTAAAAAATTCTCGCCGGTGCTTGGTGGTTTTGTAAGATGTATTCTACAATTCGATGGCAGTTTTCCTTAGGAACCCTTAACTGTTGGCACTTTAGCTTCTCTTCCTATTATAGGTTGTTGGTTGGTGCTTGGAGGTTGTGCACTCCTCAACATACTGTGTTGGATGCTACACATATTGACTATTTGCATTTCTGAAAGATTATTTTCTGCTTCTTTGTGTTTTCAAAGGTTATATGTGTGCTGTCAATGATAATTTCTGTGCTTATGCCTCACTCTTGGCCCATTGATTCATTTTATGCCAGATCATGGAAGTTTTTTGCATGCCGAATTAGGACTTGCTTGGGGTGTCGTCAGTGGGATTTTTAATCTTTATTGGAGTTTTTGTAAGATTTAATCTGCAATTTGAAGACAGACAATTTTCTATAGCAACCTTTAAATTGGTTAAATTGGTTGCTTTAGCTTATCTTCCTATTATAGGTTGTTGTTGGAGCTTGAAGGGTTGTTCATTCAACATATTGTGTTGGATGCCACAATGTGGATTGACTGTTTGTATTCTTTTTATTGGNTTAAATTGGTTGCTTTAGCTTATCTTCCTATTATAGGTTGTTGTTGGAGCTTGAAGGGTTGTTCATTCAACATATTGTGTTGGATGCCACAATGTGGATTGACTGTTTGTATTCTTTTTATTGGTTTTTTTTTTTTTTTTGGTTAGTATATAGTCTTTTTTGTAATCTGAGGTTAAGGTTGCGTACAAATAATCCTCCCAGAACCTATGATGTTAGAGCATCATACATTGGGCCACACTGCAGCACTTTCTTCTAGTGTCTGCTAGGGCCGTCATCATTACATGGAAAACATCTTCATTAGGGATATTGGTGTGTGGATAATCTGCAGTGTTTGTGGGATGCAGGCAAAGTAAATAAATATTTCTTCATTAGGCCTTGTTTTGAACTATGTACATTCTCAAATCCATTTTTTATTTCCAAGCCAAAAAAAAAAAAGAATAAGAAAAACTTGACAACAACCCTGACTGTTGTTGTAATATTCAGTTCTTAGCAAAATAAAATATCAAAATGACTTCTTCGAATTTTGTGTTAGAATATTCTCCTATCTAGTTTCTTGGTTTCTTCTAATAAAAAGAAAAGGAGGAAATGAGAGTGATCCTCCTTTTCACCGAGTCACTTCCTTCCATCTCCCCCTGTTGTTTCTCGTAGTCTTTGGCAATTTCTCCCTCCCTGACCCTGTTTTCTTCTTGAACCCATATTCCTAATGTTGACTAATTTAAGTCTTTTGGTTTTACTGCATCCTAGTCTAACTTGACTTTTACTGCATCTTAGTTTAACTCACATACACTTCTCCTCGTCTTGTTTGCATTCTAGTTATGTTGTGCGATTTCTTATGAATGAGTGGTTGTGTTTCAACTTTCCATGGACAATATTTTCTTCAGAAATTGTTCTCCTTTCCAAATCCCCACAAAGTGCCTTGCCTGTATCAGATTTTTTCCACTCTCTTACCAGTGTTCAACTCATGTATCTGTTTCTTTAATTTTTCTTTTTCTCTCTTATCTATTATTCTACTTCTTTCATCTAATTGTTCTTCTTATCTCAATCAATGTTTCAGCGCAATTTGATGGATGATAATCCATCTTATTGAAAAATTGGTTTGGTTTACATGTTCCTATGCAGACAAAAATAATGGCTTGTTAGGATTTTTGAATATAATCAAGCTTTGCTACTTGGGGATGCTGTCAAGCACCCGTTGTCATGAAGCACAAAAGGAAAAATAAGTTATTACATGGTGTGAGCTTAGTCTGAATGAGCGTGTTTGTCCAGAAGGCTGTTATTACATTTTTACTCGACATATATTTTCCAGATTCAGATTTGTCAATACAGAGCAATTAGCTGCTTTCCCAAATTCTTGACCTTCCAATCCATATGAGCTTGTAATCAAAGCTCAACCATATACTAAATTTTTTAGCAGTATGACACCATTATTAGCAATTAGGTTGTTAGCTGTACTATTATGACATTCAAATATAATGGCTTTATTAAGACGATTCATCATATATTGTAGGTCATTCTTCCCTGTAAATTAACTTTGTTATCATGGATTGGGCTTCTGGAACTCCTCTTTTATTATAATCCAAAACTCTATGACGTACTTGTTTTCCAATTTGTAATGTGACTTGCTCTTAACTGGTTATTGAAATGGATGTTTCCTTTTTTCAGAACTGGCTTTGAGGAGGACAAAAATTTTCATGTTATTTTAAATTCGGTAATAGCAGGACGCTATCATGTTACTGAATATCTTGGATCAGCTGCATTCAGTAAAGCTATTCAAGCACATGATCTACATACAGGCATGGACGTTTGTGTCAAAATCATAAAGAATAACAAGGATTTTTTTGATCAGAGTCTTGATGAGATAAAGCTTCTGAAATTTATTAACAAGCATGATCCTGCAGACAAGCACCATATTCTGCGGTTGTATGATTACTTCTATTATCGGGTAAGCTCAAATGTAAACCCCTTAGAATATGATTCACAGATTTATGTTATACCAGAAATGTATGTGTTGAATGCTTCCTTGCTCTTTAGGATCGACTAGGTAGTTGTTACATATTGTTATTCATTGTCAGACATTTGTTTTCCTGTTCTAAATTCTCTAGTTGATTTGTGTATGATCACCATCCAACCTTACTTCTTCCCAGTGGGAATAACTTCAAATTCTTCACTGCATTGATCCTACTTCTCCAGATCGGTCTGTGTTTGTGCTGTTATAGGAAAGCACCTTTTATTTGTGGAATGGTGATATTAAGTGGGGGAACCATCACTTTTGTTCTGTTATAATTTGTTTTCCTTGACGGACACATTTTGGATGATTGGCTATTTCTTCTTGAGGCTTCTTTGAACATTGGCCACAGGTCTGCATTCTTTTTGAGAAATGAAGGCATGGCGATTTATGTGGGTATATGTGAATTTGACTAACTTCTAGTTACTGTGAATTTGCTTTGCTTCAAATGGTCACATGCTTGGCTCTTGTGTGTTATTTCCTGTATGGGCTGCTAATAATCCATATAATATGACACCAGTATCAGAATACCTATATACTACATAAATTGGATGGTACAAGGTCCATCATATTGAACTACATATTTGTCTTCTCGGCAAACAACGAGCTAAACACATTTTTTCCATTTCATATGTAAACAATATTTACTTTGTTTTTCTGCCTTATATTTGTATTTAAACCATGTGTTAGCACTATTATATTTAAAAACGACTCCTAGCAATTATCAAGGGGAAACAATATTGTGTAAACCGAATCAGGTTTGGGAAATGAACATTATTGAAGCAAAAGTCTGTGCTTAGGACGGATAATGACAAGCTTTAATTCAAAGGCTTCAACAGTCTTCGTTATAGTTGTGGGAAAACCATATCAGTTGGACTATGTTTCACCGATTATCATTTTCGCCAAAACATTGTTGATTATATTATATCTGCAATAAGCCATGCATGTCTTATTTCTTATTTCTCTCTCTCTCTCTCTTTTATTTTTTTTTTTATTTTTGTTTACCATCTTTTTTTTTGTGGATATATTTGTTTAGTATTGTGTCTTATTCTGCATAATGTGGATGCAATTTTCTCTCATCGAAAAAAACACAAAGTATTTACTTAAATGATGCTGTTCAAAGCAATGATACACACCCCAGCTTTACAAATTCGAGAAACTGAAATGTTAAAAATTGTAGTTAATTGGATGCAAAATCCTTATCCAAATGACCCAGGCCAATGATCTTGCAACTAATTCCCCTTCCCGTATTACCTATTAACAAAGAAGAAGAGTTCCTCTACGGAAAGAGCATCTGTAAGCAGCTAACTCAGGCACCCACCCCAAAGGAAAGTTCTTTAATCTGCTCCCTCATCTTCCTCTCATCATTTTGTAGCATTGAATGCCATTAATTTTGGTACAACCGTGCATGAGAAATTGAATAGGCACTGAGGATAGTTATTGTATTTCAGGAGCATTTGCTGATTGTTTGTGAACTTCTCAAGGCAAATTTATATGAGTTCCATAAGTTTAATAGAGAATCTGGTGGGGAAGTTTACTTCACAATGCCAAGATTGCAGGTTTTTCACAATGCTCATCTCTTGTGGAATTCTTTTCTTCTTGAGATAAACAAATGTGAACTGCTTTAGTAATCCTGATCTATGCAGTCAATTACTATTCAAGTTTTGGAGGCTCTTCAATTCCTTCATGGACTTGGGCTAATACATTGTGATTTGAAGCCTGAGAATATCTTAGTAAAAAGCTACAGTAGATGTGAGGTGAAGGTCATTGATCTTGGAAGTAGTTGTTTTGAAACAGATCATCTCTGTTCATATGTGCAATCCAGGTCCTATCGTGCACCAGAAGTTATATTAGGACTGCCATATGACAAAAAGATTGATATCTGGTCACTTGGCTGCATCTTGGCAGAGCTTTGTACTGGCAATGTAAGCTCATTCCTCTAATTTCTTACATTTTTTTTTTTTGATTTTGTAGTACAATAATGATGTTGATTGTTGTGCTTCAATAGTCATATATTAAACTTTAGTTTGTTGGAGGTTGAATGATGCCATAACTCATATCCTTTGATGAACACGCCAAGACACTATTTTTTAAAAATTAAAGACACAACACGTTAAGTACACGTAAACTAAAATTATGACTTATACTTTTTTAATTGATAAACATTACTGTGTTATACTAAATTTCTGGATTATCGCTTTTCTTTATGATGAAGAAATCAAATAATTGCCCTATGAAAGTTTAGTTGTATTATTGCCTTTATTTGCTTCACCTCCATATTCATCTCCTTTCTCTTGAGTCTCAACTTTGTGCCCTATGAAAATTTAGTGAAAGAAAAATATCGCCTACCATGTAAAAAAAGTATCTTTTAATTGTGGGAAATTTCTAGGGAGTGGGAGCTATAGATAGAAATAAAATAGAGAAATAGGGTTTTTTAAGTTTTTAAAATTATAAAATTGTCCATATCTTTTGAAATTTACAAAATGGCCCATAATTTCTAAAAAATTATAAAATGACTCAACGTGTCTAGCACATGTTGAAACATGTCCAGAATGTGTTGAACTAAGAAAATTTTGACAAATGTTGGACATGTTGGTATTCGATACATGTCGGATACTGATATTTTAAGTTCCAAAGAGTTCATGCTTCTTAGATATTGTGATATACCTATGATTTAGGGATATATCGTGATTTTGTCATTGTTTTGAGGCCTAATACCAATATATATATGTTAGGCTGATATGTTGCACATCTATTGATATTTCATGCTCCCAATAGTTATAGATGTGCTTCTCTGCATTATCTGGGTGTTGATTATTAACCCCTCCTCTCAGGGTGATGTGCGCTATATGGATATTCCAATAATTATAGCATGGCTGTTTGCATTATCTGTTTGTTTATCAATTGTCCTGAATGCCCCTGAGTACTACCAAGGGACTTGGGTCTTTAGTGGATTAACCAATTTGCCATCTTATCCTGTTGCAAGCAAGCCTTGGCCCTTCTAGAAGGATGTTCTTTAGAAAAGAGGTGTGTTTCTTTTCCAAGAACCCTCAAAAGCAAAGACCAACTCTGTATCATTCTTGTGGAAAATCAACAGAAAAACTATTGGTCAAAACATTGCTTCCTCTTTCAATTTATCGTCCTTCAACATTTTTTTCCTTGCAGAACCTTTGAAAAGCAAACTAGGTGGAAGATTATTGATCAGACAATGGGAAATTCTCCCAAACACCCCCAAGTTTAGTACGAATTTGAGGCATAAACATACCAATATTTTGCCTTGTTGAATGGTGAGACTTGTGTGGTACTCATTTTTTGGATGCTTAGTACCATTTGATTTTCCTATTACCAAATTTGAACCTGGCTACCTACAGAAGACCAAAACAAATTAAGAATCATTTACTTTTTCTATCTTATGCACTCTCAACAGCCAAACCACTGTCGCACAAATTTTGAAATGTTCCTGTGAAATGGGGAGGCAAATCTGCGGATGATTACAAAATTTAGAAGCAGCAAACTCTTTGGAGATTGGAAACTGAAACCAGTCATCTTTTATCTATTTGGTTTAGCTCCTGTCCAGAGGTATAGTTTGGATTTGCTGATGATACAGTTATTCATATCCAGCACACCTTTGTGCTGTCCCGTCCCAAGGTATTGTTGAAAAGTAAGCCACATGAGGAGCCATACATAATGAGATGGAAAGTGAAAAGCACCTGCCCTCTCGTTTGTTTTCCCTTCTGTTTTGTTTTCCTCTTCTTTTTATATATCTTATTAGATGGAGTTGTGGTCATAAGGGTATGGAGAGTTGCATTTTATCTGCTGATGAAAACGTGTAAAGCTATTCTCTTTTAGGCTAGTTCCTTAAAGCCTATACTGGATGACTGGATGCTTGCCTGTTCATCTGTGGTTACAAAATGTGTCTGCTTCACTGTAGTCTTCTCCTGCGCTGCTTCTACTGCAGTGCTATTAGTTGTCTGTTGCCACAAAAATTATAAAGCTTCAAATTTCCTCATGGGACATACCATCTCCTTGCATGTGGTTTCTCCAATTTCTTATCTATGTGTGCTTTACCACCTGAATACCACAAAAATGTACTATGAAGAACAAAGAGGACAGAAATGCTGAATTGAATGCCCCTTACTTTCTGTTGCATGGGAAGCTTCTAACAATGAATCATGCCTTGTAGTTGCCTCTCTCTGTCATTGAGTGATCATCTTGTGTCTCACTTCTTTTTGTTGATTTTCCCATGACCGTGTATGAATTTGACCAGGGAGTAATATCCCTTATGTTTAGACCTTGCTAAGGTTACATTCATGAAAAAATATTGACCAGCATGTCAAATATCATCTGATATATATTGGTATCAAAATGCCCCACCAACAATATTTTTTGCTACTGGAAAAATATGATGTTCCAAATATCGACCGAATGCATCACCATTTTGTTTTGATTTTCTTTGCTCTTGGATGTTAAAATTTACACATGTTAAATATATCTATATCTTTTTTGAAAATTAAATTAAGTTTTCTGGCAATTTTCAATGACATTGAAGGATATCAAGATTAATTTTGATGAAATTAACTAAAATTTCTCAAATATATAAGTAAATGATTAAATCTGATAATTTTAGTATGCAAGTCACTTTTAAGTTTTTTGCATCCATGATGTCAATACCATACGTCCACACGAATAATATCAATATTTTCATCCATGGTTGCATTATATAATACCTTTCAATATTTCTCTGGAAATAGATTAAATAATCTAGAATATGTTAATTGCTTATTTTTATGCACCGAGATTCAGAGGTCATCTAGGTTACCCTTAGCAGTGTCTGAACTGTATCAGTGCATGCAGTTGAAAATCGCAGAAGAAATGACATTATTGGATGTCACATTTGAGTCATTGAAATCTTTCTGAAAATTTTTGAAATTTATTAGAGTTCTCCCTTTGGGAAAATATCCGGATTTTTCGGTTTTTGTTGGCTATGTTTGCTGTCTCTTTAAGTTTTTTCTCTCCTGCAGTTCTTTCTCATTGTTCTTTGTTTGATATTTGATAAATTTTGTACCTTTATATTTGATGAAAGAATTGATCACAACATTGTTTATGACAGCATATTCATGGTGTAGGCTCCAATTTCATTTAGCTTGCATAGCACCTGAATTATTAACAACCAAATGAAACTTAATATGTACCTCTTGTATTGAAATTTGTGTTATTTATGTATTGATAGTAGTATTTGCCTGGAAAATTTGATGTCTTTTTGAATTTTCACTAGCCATTCTTTTTGGCTTGCCTTGATAGATGCTGCAGTTAAAGGGTTTTCCCCATCTCTCCCTCCTGCCCTCCCCAAGTTATGGTGTATGCTTCGGCTCCTTGATTTTTTTTCTCTAGACGTGGGTCCTCCCCAACTATTGCCTGAGACTATTGTTCAAATAACCTGTGGAACATAAGAACTGTTGAGAGTTCAGCTGCTGGTTTCTTCAGTATTGTTGTGAAATTATTCTTTTTTAATCTTTTAGTTCTTTTCTAATGATTGTTACCATGTAGGTCCTTTTCCAAAATGATTCAACTGCAACTTTACTTGCTCGAGTGATTGGAATAATTGGTCCCATTGACCAAGAGATGCTTGCCAAAGGACGAGATACATACAAATACTTCACCAAAAACCACATGCTTTATGAAAGAAACCAGGTATTCCACCGCTATCCATTTTTTCTTGGAAAATTCATCCGTAGTCTATGTCCTATAATGTTTGCATTTGGCTTTGTTTGTATAATCTAAAATGTGACAAAATGAGGTGATTTCACAACCTTTAAGAACATTTTATCTTTTTGTTGGTTTGATATGCCCCTTGATTATGGCCCACTATATCAAAAGAATGAGTGGTATTCAGGTTTTTACAGTTTTTTACACAAGTGGTGGTCCCTGGAAGTTCTATTGCCCCAAGCCCATTTCATGAACATTGAGTTCAATGTTGATGGATCTTTCATCCATGATATGTTTTAGCATGATTTTCCAGTTTGAAATCCACCAAGATAGACCGAAGTGGGCTAGATCCTAAAAATGTCTGTTCATTTGTTGTCGGGGTTCGAAAGCATCTTTGTATAGTTATAGACAATTCAACAATTTAACAATCAAAAACATATTTCTCATTTCCGTTATAGAAGATCTATTAGATGAATTGCAAGGCGCCTTCTTCATTTCAAAACTAAACCTGCAAAAGACTCATTGAGTTGGGATCACTAAGTAATACTAATTTAATAAAAAATACTAATATAATAGAAAAGAACTTGTATGCTTTCCCTGATTTTATTGCTACTGTGGGCTTTATGCAATCGATCGAATCATATAGATATCTCTTTAACACATCATAGGTCATCAAAAGGATCTAGGAAACCCACCAAAGCATAAAAGCTAGAAGGGCCTTAAGGGAATATGTGGGTTGGATGGAATGGGATATGGTTTGTTAGTGCTAGTATGGTCGAACCGATCACTTACCACATGTCAAGATGGACAACCATTATGCATCTGATGTTAGCAATCCAGCTGAACTCTCTGCACCACACCACATTCAGAATAGAATCTGTGTTCCAAGGGATAACGATCCGAAGAAGGAAATTTTTAAAGCGAAGGGCACATAAAAGAAAGTTGAATTTCCAGTAATGGGATAGCTAAAGTGCATAAGTCAACATCTTATATTAATTTCTCTGTCTTTCAACCCCCCCAAGCTGTGCATCTTTTTAGGAAAGAGCTATAATCCGTCTCGGCAGCATTTCCATGATATCACTATTCAAGACAATAAGTGAGATCCTTTATCCTTGGTGACCAGGCCCTATTCTGCCTAAAATGGATAACTATTTTTCCATTTGACATTATGCAAACTTATTGATATGGTACTTCCATCTCGCAGATTGGTGTAAAAAATTGTGTTGTCTTCCTATAATATTCCGTTGAAGTCTTTGGTGACATGACTTTCTCCAAGTACTGAAGCATGCCAATATCATTGAAGATTAAGCTAATAATGGAACTGTATAAATCTAAGGTAAGAATCAAGATGGTGAGAGCACAGTTGTATTTTGTGAGTTTGTGGTAAAGTCCCATTGCTAACATTTGACCTCAGACTCCGCAACACACCCTTAACTAAGGTAGAGTCCCTTTTTTTTTTTGGCTATTGGGTTTCAAAATTTATCCCGTGGTTCTTGGCTCATCTAGCCCTAGCTGATTGGCTGATTGCTTTTCATAGCAAACATTCAACAGATCACATCAACCACCCGTATTGCTTCCTTCCCTTCACAAGGGAAGCAGTATCATTGGCTTCTAGCGGTAGATATTCTCTCAGATTCATCCAAGCAACTCTGCCGCTTAAATAAAAATAGTTGGAGATCAATTGTAAGGAACAGTGATGAACTCAATTATAAGATTTTGGTCAAAATCTTACCTTGGCATCAATAACGTAAGTTTCGAAATCAATAAATTATATGTTGTAGGGAAAGAAATTATATGTTCAAAATCAATAAATTATATGAACTCAATTCTAAGATGTTGGAGAGCAATTATATGTTATACTGAGCATTGTCTCCATGATTCGCCAACCCAAAGCATCTTTAACCTAAAAAAGTTTTAAAGTCATAAATGAATGGGAAAATCACAAAACGTATGCCATACTAATAAAGAAATCATAAATAAGCTGAAAACTAAATTCAACTAGATACTTCTCCATGATGAGATTTCTCACTTGCATTTACTTTTATTGGGCGACCACCAAACTGTAAAGTTCTCCCAATCGGCTGTGTTATTAGATGGAATTGTAATTCCATTCCAGATATATTTCAAGGGAATTACAATTTCTTTGTTTGGTTGGAACCTAGAAGTAGGAAATACTAATTCCCTCGGAATTGCAATTACATGAGAATGGGGAATATAACTAATGCTAGAAAGGTGGGGATAATTTTTATTCCTAGACTTCCCAGTCAGTTATCAAAGACCATTGCCTTACTGGCCATGCTCTAGCTGCATTCCATCCACCCCGCCAGCATCAGCCACCCATCCTTGCCAGCACTGGCCACCTCTATCACCTGCCCCATCACTGTTTTATCACCACATGGAACATGTGGAATTGTAATTCTCACTAAATTTTGTGCTCCGATGAATAGTTATTTCCTGCATAAACCAATTTCTACCGTCTTCTTTGCAATCGTTATTCCTAGATAATAGTTATTTATTTCCCCTCATTTTATTTCAACAATCAAACATACCTTAAGCTAATTTGACAAGCTTCCATTGCACAAGGGAATTGGAAAATCTAACTACCATCATGCATTTGCAATGCCTTAACACCCTGCATTTTTTGCTGGCTCATCTCTGCTATTCCATAGGACATCTTTTCCATCACCTTTGGAACAATGAAGTGAAGCATTGACAATAGTCATGCTTTTATTGCATTTAATGTTCTTGATAGAAATCAAAAGGATGATTATGCCTCCTATCGATTTCCTCTAACCAGCCTGTTATTTGCATCAGCAACTTCTTTTAATCATCTTTGATGAACAACCTCACGGGAGTAGCTTCCCTTTTGTTGAAACACTGCAAACATCAGCCATGAATACCTAAGAAACATGTATACGGATACAAGATATGGACACAGCACTGACACGCTATTTTTTTAGAAATGAAAACGCGGCACCCTAAGGATACATTAATTAAAATCGTAGTTTATTTTTTTTATAATTAATGAATAACACTTTTCAATAAATTAGTAATAAATATACACATATCTTGTTTCTTCATTCGAAAAATTCATATGTAGGTACGCAATTGAACCAACATAGAATTGTTATGCTATAACATCTTTAACAAACTATTAGAGTAGATATAATGATATAACTTTACAAACTCGACAAAACTTAATGTATCAAATTTTATATATCATCATTAACATTTTAATTTTACCACTTTACACTTTATACTTGCCAAAAGGCATGAAATATAAGCAAAAAAATTGAGCGAAAATGTGTCCAAAACTTGTCCCAAGCATGTCCAAAACATATCCAATGTGTCCCAAGTGTGTCTAAAACTTGTCTAATGTGTTGGAATTTTAAGAAATGAAAAAAATGTATACTTGTTGGAGCATGTCTAGCATATGTCAGAGCGTGTTGGGAGAGTGTCAATGTCCAATATGTGTTGGACGCCATAGTTTTAGCACCGGGAGACTATCTGTGTTTCTTTGATGCATACAATCCCCATCAGCCATTTGATTTCACATCCTACTGAGTTTTTTGTGCCCTTTCTCTTCCACATCTTGGTATTGCAACCTCCACAAATTGGTCCAGCCAGTCTCTAATATCATCACCAGGGGGAAGAATCATCTCCTCTCCTGTATATACTCAGGGACTTTGGCTCCTCTCAGCAACAATAAAACCGGCTATAAAACCTTGCCAGTCCACCCTGATGAAAAGTACTGTACCCCCATTGTGAACCTCTTTCAATCCATTGAAATCATCCACATATAAGCCTGGGTAATTTTGCTCCATTATCTACCTTTAGACCTTTTTGTGAAGAAATCTATCCCATGCCACAAGCTATGCCGGTACTGGTTCTTCCTCAACTCGGATCATTTCTATTTATCATGATGGAGTAGATACTGATCATCTGAGCCATTCTAGAAGAAAGTAAAATGTGACCCACGTACTCTGAGTTTTGGCATAAAGTTAAACACATCTATTTGCCAAAGAATAGCCTCTTTTGCAAAATATCCAGCGGAAGATTTCTTTTCCATAATGCTTCCATTTATGTACACTCTTTTGTTTTTTTGGTAAGTTTCCATTTATATACACACAAACACCAAAAAAAAAAAAAAAAAACAAAGATGATAAACAATGTCCAGGGAAACAAAGAAGTACCATATAAGAAGCAACTGAGAACTTTCTTATAAGAATAAATATTTGTGAGGCAAAGTCGAGTATGTTGTGGTTTATGGTGACTCTGACAAATTTTGTCCCTTGCGAGTTTGGAGGTTGATGACAAATCTGTTAAATGACTCTGAACATATTGTGAAATTTTATGAAGACTTTCAGAATTCTGCATATGTGAGGCTGAAGATTGATGACACTGCTTGCTTAAATTTCTGAAGTTAAGAAATTTCTGCCGTACTTCTCATATTTATCTCACATTTTGCAAAATCCGTGCTGAGAAGAAGTGACAACATCCCTCTTGATTCTTAGGAAATAGAACCCTGCCTCCCAGAAACCTTTAACAAACCTGCTTGCGACTATCTATGTCTAGCCTGAGATGAAGTAATGCCAAAGCCTTGTACTCTGGGTCACCTTTTTTTAAAATTTTTTTTGTGTGTATTGTGGATATGTAAACAAAAGAAGAAAAGATTTAAAAGTCGTCATTTCAAATGAAGGAAATATCTCTTTACAATGCTGGAGTGAGGTTACATACATCTAAGCCTTCTAGATCTGTGTGGCATTCACTATGCCTCCTTTTTATATGTAATAATTAGAGTATCTAACCAGAAAAATAAGGAGGGCCCTTGTGTTTAGAGTTATGAAGAATTAGTGCATAATAGCTAGAGTAAATAAAGAAGACAAGAGTATGATAATTAATTGTACCCCTAGTGTTTTATCTTAATAATGGACAGCGTGTGGATTATATTATTCAGTTGTTGTGGTTCCTCTAAGATTAGAAGTTTAACTTTTCTTTTTCCCATCAGGAAACTAACAGATTGGAATACTTGATTCCTAAGAAGACATCCTTGAGGAATCGGCTTCCTATGGGAGACCAAGGTTTCATAGACTTTGCTGCTTATTTGCTAGAAATAAATCCGAGGAAGCGCCCTTCTGCATCTGAGGCCTTGAAGCACCCGTGGCTCTCATATCCTTACGAACCCATCTCTTCATAGGATTCCAATGATTTGAAGATCATCTTCTGTCAGAAATAACATGCCACTTTGCTTTGTGATTCTTGATCACAGCAGGTAAATTTGATCGCCTATTTGAAGCGAATATTAAGGCGTGCTGCTTTTGCCTGTGACATCTTCCTTCATTCCAATCACCCGGGTGGTTGTATTCCTTGTTAACTTTAGCGAAGAATGTGACTTGGCAGTGTGGAAGAAGTGTATTTTCTAGGACTTTTTAAGTTGTTTAGTTGGTAGGGGAAGATCTTAGATTCTGTTGTACATGAAGTTCGATTGTTATTGTAAGCAGTTCACCAATAGTTCTGTAGCAAGTTCATTATTAAGTTCCGGGCCAGCTTGAATATGTCGAATTAAATTGATATAGTTTAGTAGGGATTGAAGATCTCGATTCAGGGTAACATCATGTTCCTTTTCAACATGCAGAAGTAGGATCTCAAAAGCTGCCTTGAGAACTATATGTGATGTATTTTTTGTGGCCATGCATTGCATAAAAGATAGTTGTTTCTTTTGCTTATTTCTTTGCACATTCTTTTGATTCTTAATAAAAACAATCAATACAACTAATGGTTTATACACGCAATCAATGCAGGGCGATTCGGGAGTACATCAGGCATCGAGCATTGAGATTGGGCCATTCAATCGAATCAATTTGATCGGCTTAAAATTTTATAGGGTTTGGTTAATATGTGCATTGATATTATAATTGATAATATTTTGTGTAATAATTTTTTATTTAAATATGTATTGAAATAAC
>JAODPA010079689.1:0-27012 GCA_025585075.1 Nepenthes mirabilis | reverse complement strand
GGGCAAATTTGGATTAATAAAATTATTGGGTGAGAATTCTTTTTCCTCCCTAACCAGGAATAAAAAATACCTAATGCCACAAGGGAATAGTTATTCCTTGTAATCAAGGAATAACTATTCTTTTGAGAATCGTTATTCCCAACTTAAGTGCAACCAAACGGTGGAATAATAATTTCACCAAGAATAAGGAGAGAATAGAATTTTTATTCCCTCCAACCAAACATGGGGTAATAGTAAGACACTTACCAACTATGCCATCAACTTAAGACTAATACAAAAGGACAGCCCACCCAACGTAACTAACATTATACACAGTGGGTCCAGTTAATAGTAGGGCCACTTTGTGTCATTTATACAACAATTTACCCTTACATTATGCAATACACAGTTTTCATGACTCAAATCCGTGAACACTGGATCATACTACGACTACTCTAATGTTACCGTGACTACTCTAATGTTACATCAAATCTTCCATTGGTGAGTCATTAGCAGACACTAGATATTATGATTTATGAAAGGAAAATTTCAATACCCAAATCCATATACAGGAAAGGGTTTAGTAATAAAAAACAAAATAGAAAAAATCAGTGCAATGTATCAGCAGATTCTGCCGCGTTTAAATATTCCAATTCTATGATCGAGGTAAAAGAAGCCTATGGGTAGAATCTGAGTGTATTATAGAATAAGGATATTCAAGCGACTGCTGTCGATAGTTCACTCAGCAATGCCAACTTAAGTGTAATATAGAATAGAAATATTCGAGAGACATGGTTGACTAGGCGATACCATGGACGATGAGGTTTTAGTAACTTCTCCCCCAGTATGTCCACTTCCTAGCAGGCTTCCCTGAGGCAAAGCAAAGGGTACCTGAAAGCATAAAGGGGAACATAGTTATGAACAATATCGAAGATGTAATGCAAAAGGGTTAAAATTAGGGCACGCCCATGTCATTAGGGAGACAAGGTATTAGAAAAGGTTTCCCATGCCTTTTGAATGCACAGAAACGATTCAGATAGGCATTTGAGTTGAGCTTATTTGAACCACAAAAATTGAAGTTCTATAATGTAGGGATAAAGATCCATATGCAGGACTTTCCTCATCCCACACGATGAGGAAGCCTTGACCCCACTTTTTGGTTCATCAGGATGTCCCACTGGCCCGGGTTACATGATTGGGGATATCCCTAGCAACTCTTGAGCCTCCTTCCACCATTGCAACCCTGATGCAGATGGGATCCAGCACGGCAGACTTCTCCAATATGCTAGCTGACACCAGAGATTGCATCTATTTGGTTGGCCAAAGCCATCACATGATTCCCCATTTACAAGTTTCATTTGTAGGTTTATCAATTGGGTCTAACATGTACACTAAGGGCACACGTTTAAGATGCAATTAAATCAAATTTCCTTTTAGGACCATCCAAAACAAGTATTCTTTCATTGCAAATAACAATACACCAAGAACTTGATCAAATTAAAAGAAAATTCAATTTTCACAAAGATACTCTAGTGTGTGTCCTTAGGGCAGAAGTTAGAAAAATCCTTCCCAATTTTATTCCTAATTTTGTCAATGCATACATACCTTCCTCCAAAACTGGCTGATCAAATGGCGTGCATAGGGTCTTCGCTGCACCCATCTCACCCTTCGTTCGTGCTTTGACATCCTTTTCAACTTCCTGTAGAGAATAGAAGAAAATGCATTAGGTTTTTGAGAATATTTTGTAGATGTCAATTATGATACCACATGGAGTAGCCAAGAAACAAATGGATATAGTCAACGGTGTAAGAAGGAAAGGTTGCCCCCAAATATGATCACATCACGTTTTGGTCAAATTTGAACATCCTTGGATATTTAAACTAATTTACTGAGGTTAATTTATATTAGATACCACAAAGAACTTCCCTCTCAGGCAAATCATGCCACGCTCATGAATATGAGCTCACATAATCAGGATTCAACTCATGAAACCTGCTAGAAAATCTGAAGTATTAATTTTATCTAATTTGATAACCTCAATAAAGAAATTGCATAATACCTCCTCATCGCACCAAGGAGCTAAGATTAATTTTTTCTGCCCCAGTGCTTCAACAAACTCATCCCATGTCCTAATTTTTTTGATGCACTCATCTCGCTTCTGCTTTGCAACATTGAGCAGGTTCAGCTGGATCTTATCCAAAATTTCTTTTACCTGGTCAACCATCATTTCTTTGGCCATCGGTATATCTGTCTTGTCTGAAGTATCTCGACGAACAACACGAACCTGAAAATAGGCCAGAATGTAGCATGAATGATTTCAACAAATTGGGCATGCACAACTTTATCAAAGACACTATAGTTCACACAACATAAATATAAATATCAGCAGCCAAAACACTGAGGATAGGTTTGGTTATAGGAAAAGTTTGAGAGAAATAAGCGACAGGTAAGCAAAAGAAAATTAAATGAATTTTCCTTTCATCAAATAGGAATATGTTAATACACATTTTCATCATATTTTCGTGATTTCTCATGTTATCCAAATATAGGAAAGCATTTTATTTCAAAACTTACCCCTCTCCATCAAACTTCACCAGAAATGAATATATCATAACCAATTATTCACAATCTATGAAACGCAAACACCGACACGAGACATGAACATAACACGATACTAACACGCCGACACACCATTTTATAAAAATTAAGGATACGACACGTTGGGGATACGTAAATTAAAATTATGGATTTTAATTTTTTAATTGATAAACACTATTATTTTATACTTAATTTATGGGTCTATCTCCTTTATTTGTGATGAAAAAATTAAATCTTTACTCCATCAAAGATCAGTTGTATTATCGCCTTCATTTGTTTCACCACCGTATTCGTCTCATCTTTCTCAAATATTGACTCTATATCATATGAAAATTTGGTGAAAAAAAGTGTTGACTACTATGAAAAATAAGTCTCTCTTAACTAATATTCTTGGAGAATAGAGACTACTGATAGAAATAAAAGAGAGAGGTACTACTTTTAAGTTTTTAAAATTATAAAACAGCCCACATTTTTTAAAATTTATAAAATGGCCCATAATTTTTAAAAAATTATAAAATTACTCAAAGTATCCAAAACGCATCCAAAACGTGTCGGGATGTATCTTGAACGTGTTGGAGCGTGTTCAACACATGTCCCAACGTATCCGAGGTGTGTCAATGTCCAACACGTGTTGGACACCGACACTTTAAGCCCGAAAAGGTGTTTGTGCTTCCAAGTTCACAATTACTAAAAACCACTATAGAAAAGTCAATACTTGGTCTAATAGTTGCATTTGCTTGGAAATTAAAGCACCTAAACAGTTAGTCCATTAGCACTTCACATACGAAAGATGTCTGCCTCAACAGATTTAGACAAGGCTGCCGAATTTGCAAATTATTTACAGATACAACTCTCATCGAACAAAATACAGTCCATCCAAAAGAAAGAAAATACCAAGGAAGTTACAGACAACTGATTCGAAATAGAGTGGTGAGAGAGGAAAAATCAAAGATGCCAAGAACAGAAAAAAAACATGGCCAGCTGAAGTGGGACGCGCCATGAACAAGAAGCCTATGTCTGAATTCCTAATGCTACTCCTACAGCTATTGCTATTTTGATTGCTTTATCTTCATCAGAAAGGAAAAGGGAAATTGAATCATGATTAGACTAAGTGGGGGAGAAAAAGCAGCTTCAACAGCATAAGAAGCAAGTGCATTACTTGCCTGACTTTTAGCCAAATCCTTCGGCCCAATCTCTATCCTCAAAGGAACACCTTTCATTTCCCAATGTGAATACTTCCAACCAGGCGAATAGTTATCTCTAAGATCTGTCTCCACACGAAGACCTGCTTCACTTAATGTTTTGACAGTGGAAACACAAGCATCGAAAATTGCCTGTGTATCAGCATCTTTAAAGGGAACCGGAACCACAATAACTTGAACAGCAGCTACTTTTGGAGGCAACACCAAGCCTTTGTCATCACCATGCACCATGACCATCACACCAATCTGTAAGGAGATCTTAATAAGTGGGTGGTCAATCATAGAAGTCACAACACTCATAGATCAGTTGGCAAGTGACATGGGAAGAATTGAATATCCGAGGAATCAACCAGTGGATGAAAACATTTTCACCAGTTAAGCAATTTGAGAAAATAGTCGTGGTAAAACAAGGTTCTAAAATGACACAGCATAGAAGTTTGCACTTTGAGAAATAAGTTTGACAACAAGAACACTCAAGGTAAAAAACAAAACAAAGGTATTTAATTTGAAGTCAGTATATTGTCACAGCTTATTGGCAGAGACATCAAAACGAAGATGCTAAATAAATTTGACATGTTTTAGCAAGAAAAATCAGAGATCACTGCAGAAAGATTTTAATTCCTGGAGGCATCACAGTATTAGGGCTCTCAGACAAGATTTCTTTTCTCAACCTTTTAGGCAACTCAACCGATTGCTGATTCAGAGTGGCGACGTGTTTTCTGCCATGACAAACAAGGCCACAGGGTATCAAACCATTAATCATCGCCTCCAGTCCAACATACCTTTCTGTTAAGGATAAGTTGTTTAACTAAAACAACAAATAGAATAAGAAAGTGCCAAATTTACCAACCTACCAAGACCTCAGTACAGCATGCAGCTATCTGCTAAGCTAAGACCTAAGAAACCTAAACAGTTGAAATCTTCCCCAAATGGTACTCAAAAGGTTGAAAATTTCAGAATTCAATCAGTCTGGGGCCACAATGCCACTACAGATATTGCAGTGTTTTCACACAAAACAGACATCTTCAACTCTACTATGCAATTGTGTGTGTAACAGACATGAATTTTACCCACACCCCAAAGAACAGACATGTCAACAGTAGGCGTGTGTGCATACACGTGCATGTGCATGTGCATGTGTGCCATCATCTATTAATATATCTACAAAAGGTTGAAAACTCCATTACTTTCAGTTTCAAATTGGATTAAATACCTTTTCTAGTGTGTGTAATATATTTCCCAAAAGTAAAAAATTAGTTTGATCATTTCTTTTAGTTTTTCAATTGGATTGAATCATTTTGTAGTGTGTGTGTGTCGCACAATTGAAGTGTTCACTCATAACTCCATTTTTTCCATCAAGTATCTAGCCAGATGAGAATCCATAAAACTTCGGGAGGAAGTGTAATATTCCAGTAGGCAGTGCAGCGCCAGATCTAGAGGTCACATGTTTAAATCATCTCTCTAAAATGCAGGATAAAGCTGAATACAGCTTACCCTTTCACAATCTTACAATGTAGGAGCATCTGCACTAGACAAAAATGACCTCTACACTTGAAGAGACTCAAATCAATTTTCATATCCCAATACCAATTCTACCTCCCATACCGAAGACCTCATATATAAAAACTTGGTCAATTTCACTGCAAATTGCATGTCAATGTGAGAAAACTGATGCGACAATCAATGATGTCAACAAGATAATAAAATTACAACCACAGGCAAAGGTCTCAATAGCAAGACAATATCATAGGCTCAATTGAGGATTTAGCATGTTTATTCACTAAGCATACATGTTGCTTTTCTAAGATTCTAGAGGTGGATTTGTGTAGGCTCTCTTCACTCATAAAGAATGGATACAACACATGTTTGCACCAGCTTTTGTAATGAAATAATTAACAGCATCCAATTTTAGGAACTGCATGAAAGGAACCACTAATGCATGGCAGAAGCCATCAAGATTGATTGCAATTGGAAGTTACTTCAAGAATAAGTGACCAGAGCAAAGAAAATGAAAGCTAGCATTGATTATTTGACTTTGGTTGACGTAACAAATGCTCAACAAATTTATCCACGAGAAAGTAAACTAGCATTCATGGTCACCTGGCTTTTTGGCCTTAAGGTATTAATTATTCCATTTCCATTCAATTCCAAATGGAATAGCTAATCCTTGTTTGGTTAGTTTTTTTCAGTAGCTATAGCTATTCCCATGGTACAAACTTTGGTTAATTTTTTCACTAGCAATAGCTATTCCCATGGTACAAACTGCATGCCATTTGGAGTCATCTGAAGGCAATCTCTTTTCTGATATTTGAGTGATGAATAGGCGTTAGTCAAACATTCTTCACTAATTCCATGTCAATCACTCAACAATATATTCAGTTGCTGCATTTACAAGCACACCTCATACAAA
This sequence comes from Nepenthes mirabilis, assembly GCA_025585075.1. Taxonomy (NCBI): domain Eukaryota; kingdom Viridiplantae; phylum Streptophyta; class Magnoliopsida; order Caryophyllales; family Nepenthaceae; genus Nepenthes; species Nepenthes mirabilis. Next base: position 20,823 of record JAODPA010079689.1, on the reverse strand, counting down.
TAACAAATCGAGCATTACATGTCATCACTGAGCAAATGTTCATAGCATAGACTCTGGCGCTTTTTGCATACCAGTTGGTATTAGTCTAATTTACTAAAATCCACCATACAATGATGTCCTGGATCTACCAGCCTTAGATAATCAATTTTAACATCAAGAGTATCAAATTTGAGTTCTATATTCCATAAACTCATCCACACTTCGAACCTTTAAGAAACCAAATCAGTGCAGCATGTTAACTGATTCACGGAGATGTAATTTTTGTTCGAAATACATAGTATACTTTGAGGCTCACGAAAAGCATAATTCTTGAAGTTGATTGAATGAAACCAACCACAATAAACCCTCTTTTAACAACTTAGAAATATCTTGTGAACTAGAAGAATAAAGTTAAGATCGTTCAGCATATTGTGCATCTATTATCTCTGAGAAAATGATTTAGCATCCAAGTTACATACTTAATTATCTAAAGCTAGTTCCATACTATCACACTGAACATGATTCACTAATCTTACAACTGGGTAAATGTAATTCACTTTTCTCACACACTCAAAATCCTGTACATGGCTAGCACTAGAATATTTCGATTCTCTCAATATCTTTATCAAACATACTAGAAGAATATTAGGGATAATGTATGGCAGTTAAGCTTTCCCTCTACAATAGGCATGATATATTGAAGAGGAAAATAGAATTAGCTTGGAGTTCTTGCAGTTAAAGGCTAGAAACGAATGCAGATAACTTCCAGTGATCGGATTTGCTCAACAAATCATACACATTTTACAAGGCTCAACAATAAAACTTTCATCATGGAAAGCAGTATTTCATGGATGCTTGTGAGAGCCAGGTGTTGAGCAATAACTTGTTCTTTCTACGTCTTGAAGATCATAATTATTCAGGCATCGGATAATAACAGAACAAGAGAAGTGGAAAACCTCAAGAAAACAATGACAAAAGAGACTGTCTTGGTTGTTGAAGAGAACTCACAGCATGTTGGCAGATAGAATTGATGGTATTGGATAATTTGGTTAACAACAATGGTCGAGTTGGTATAAAATGGGAGGTTGTTGGATTTTTACAAGAAGCTTAGAGAGATGGAGAAAATACGGGCTATGATGATAGTTGGTTAGAATAAGAATTGTGTCCACACACAGACTTAGTAAAGTGATGGTGCCAATGCTTTATTGGCAGTATACTTACCCTCAGAATAGGTTTAGTGGCAGTGGTGGTATGCTGAGGTTAAACATAGGATCAATATAAAAGAAACTGTAGAAAAGAAAAAGAAAAAAGAAGTCACCATTGCTCCAAGATGGACATGTGAAGTCCATAGTAATATTGTGCTCTGGATTCAAGAAGATGGAGGTTTGAAGCTGGGCATAATACTGGGCCATGATGTCTTCTACTAAAATGAAAGTGGCAAGACATATGGGTGGGTGCAGTGTCAATCAAATTGTGGTTCAATATGATTCTACTATAAAAAAAAATGATGGTAAAAGATGATGATCGCAATTTGGGTGATTAAGTGGGGTGTACAGAGGAAGTAACGAGAGGTTACTATGGGTCAATTTAATAAATTACCTAGCTTTCCATCCCTATTAATCTCTTCGTTATGCTCCTCTCCTCTACACTGTCTTCTAATTCTCATCTCCAAGTGGTTTCTGCTCCTTCCTTTCCCTAGGTTACTATCCCGAAACCCAATATATTCTGGCAAAAAATGTTTTTCTGTAATATTTTCAGCAAAAGTGAATTTTGTGCCTCAATAACAATATGAAGGATGTCAACTTTGGCAAAAATAAATTAATGACAAGTAAAATACTACTTAGGATACCAAGTAAAAAGGGAGTTATTTTAAATCAAGGATCAGACTTAAACCAGGGAGATGACAAATAATTGCAAACTGGCTCATGTCAAGAGAACATAAAGTTGCCTCCAAAAACCTTTCCCCACCCTTAAAAACAGAAAAAATCAATGGTCAAATTCAATGAAACAACAAAAACTTAAGTCAGAAGAGATCAAGTTCCCCATCAAGAAAGCATGATCCTCCATAGAATCAAATAAAGCAATGGGAAAAAAGCATTCTGAATATTATCTTCAAATGCTCTCAGAGAAGATTAAAAAAATTCAAACATAGCCATGCAGAAGTGCCAAGACAACTGCAGTAACAGCAATCTGACGAAAACACAACAGAGATAGCTAACTTATGTTTCACTAATCCAGGACAGTATAACCTGAAAGCCAAAAAAGGTAAGCTGCTTAAGATCAGAAAGGTTCCAGTAATGAACAGCTATAGCCTTCACTTTTTCAAGCAAGAAAAATTATTTCAGTAAAAGGTAAAGATTACAGGATTACCGTTCTAGTACTGTAGGCCCATGAATTCTGCCAGACCATTGCCTTTTCGCCTTTGTCATTTTCAAAAGTTATATCAAACATTTTAGCGAAATTCTGACCCAAACAATGTGAAGTTGCACCTTGTATGCCACGCCCAGTGTTTGGAATAAAAGCCTGGTGAACATAACAAATAAGTGAAGACACAACTAATTATTATATAGCAAGTTGTGTTATAGAGCAAGAAGATAAGCATGATCTCATAGACGATCCCATTTGTGTCATTCATCGATGCAAATATCAACTGATATATATCAATATCGGGACCTCCCAATACCATTGCAGCCGATATGTCTGCAATCATGACAATATAACAATATGTTTCCATATAGGCCAATGCGACACTATCAGCTTAAGATTTTCAAAAAAAGTTTCCATCCAATATAATTTGATGCCGGTACATAATGTCAAAATGTTTGATACTTATATAATTGCGACCGATACCGATACTAATATGAATACCAATATTTTCTTCCATGTTGTTAATTAATATACAAGCAATTACAAACAGAAGGGGGGAATATTAAAATGCCATAAATAAAAACAGCTGACACACCTCAACACTTGTTGTGTAGAACCCACCAGCAAACTTCTCCAACTCACTCTTCTTTCCCCTGATTACTGGAACAGCCAAATAGTCTTCATATATCTGCCTGTAAAGTTCCAATATTTCAAGAACCTGTAGCAGCCGATTAGAGGTTAAGAGGGTTAGTAACTTAAGTAAATCCACATGATTGCAGACTGCCTACAGAACATAACAATTTCAAACAAGGTCACACGAAACATAATGTCTGCACAAAGAACCATCAAATAGTCAACATGATAATTAATAAATATTAGTAAATTGCAAGGTCAAACAACCAAGATAACTTATGATTCAAGTTTTTCTTATAAGCAAGCATAGACAAGCCATTGTTTAAAGGTTAGCACATCTGCCAAGCATACCGCAGATTAGTAATCGACATAATAATTAAATTTTAAGCATATGCAGTGACTGGCAACAAAATATTTATTTGATCCTACACTAACAACCACAATCCACATAGTTCCTGCTTTACAAAATATGGCCGAAGATAAATTTGATTCTAGCTTTCATAAACTCATACAATAAGAACTACTTAGAAATGTTAACAGGATATATCATCATACAACATCATACCTCAGTATCCGCCTCCTCTTGTGTTGCAAAAGCCGTATGTCCTTCTTGCCAGAGAAATTCTCGACTCCTACAAACATTAACCCCCATTTCACAACGCCACAAAAAAAATTAAAAGAAATTATCAATAAGTCACCGCACAGTGTTTCAACTCAAGGAAGAGTTTCTGACGGTTTCATGGTAAAGCATTTTTAAGTAGCGACAACTCAGGTTTAACAGCCACAATTCACATAACTCTTCACATCGTCCAACTCATGCCAACAACCATGAGAATTACAAGCCCAAATATCACTAAATTTTAGGCACGACTAAAAACATGTTAAAAAGAGGGTGGCCTAGAGTAATGTAGACATCAAATATTCCACGAGATTCTGATTAGAAGAGATTCTGATTTTATTAGCTTTTATTTTATTTGCTTTACTTATTGGACAAGATTCTGGTATGATTTTATTTGCTCTTATTTAAATAATTTTATTGTGATTTCTTTTATTTTTATAAATAGATAATTTCTCACCAAATTATTTTAGACCTAGAATTTCTCTTCATAAAAACCCCACGCTCTATTATCTGAATCATTGAATAAATGAATGTTTCGAAAAATTGAATGCAATTGGGTATTTGTGACCTCCTTTCCCCTCTCCCCCTTGATTTCTTCTTTTTTTTGTCTCTACCCTTCTAATCTCTATTCTTGTCTCTACCCCTCTGCTCATCTTTCCTACTTTTCCCCTTCCTCTTGATATCAAATTGGTATCGGAGATAAAGTCCTACCCCTTTTTGCCTTCAAAAAAAGCACAATAGAAAAATCCACACGGCAGAAAATCCTCATCACAAGGCAGTATCAAACAAACGGATCAAATCATCTCCGAGTGTGTTTGTTCCATTTTATTTTGGGTAGCATATTTTACTTATCTTTAATAGTATTTAGTTTTATCTGTATGTGCCAAAAAAAAAAAAAATGTTTCACATCCTCTCACTACCTTAACATTTGATACACTTTTATTGCAATTGATTCTTACTTTATCATTTTAATAGATTAGTAATACTAGTTTGTATGATCTGAACCATACAAAATTTTACAAAAAGAAAAAAAAGTAATTGACTTGGATTGTCACAATTGTTTATTGATCTCAATTCCGTTAGGTGTTGTATGCACTTATGAAGTGATTGAATTATTTTTCATAATACCCCTGACCTAACCATAGACTCTCACCAATTTAAAACTCTAAGTTAATAGTTAGCCCAATTAGTTTCCAAACAATAATTACAAGACCACATGATTGCCATTCAAGCTAACCTAACATCTACTCGTCAAACAAATTTGGATCTTGTAAACCGAGTTGTCACTTTAGAAATAAGGCCTCACTCATCAGATACTGACAACTCTGATCATCCCATAATAAGACCCACCGACAAAGGCAAGATAGTCTAGCACCTCGAGGACACGATTACAGACCCCAACATTATAAACAAGAGCGGGATCTGGATGACCACCTTTTTAAAACTATCAAACTGCATGCCCCTACTTTTGATAACTGTTTGGACCATTGAGTCTTCACTTAATGGGTTCGAGATATGGATAGTTTCTTTCAATGGTATAGCGTATCAGAAAATAAGAGAGTTCGACCAGAGATACTCAATTATATTGGTAAAGTGTTTAGGACCTCCTCATTAGGCATCAGGCCACCCTGTTCGGAGTTGGGTCGAAATAAAACGATACCTTTAAGAAAAATATTTACTCCGCTCCTACAATAGCAACTTACTCCATCAATGGAATGCCCTTCGACAGGGTAATCGGTCCGTAACTAAGTATGTGACTCAATTCGACGATTTTCGAATGAAATGTCACATCATTGAAGACGAGGTCATGACGTTGAGTAGGTTTAGGCAAGGACTATACGAGGATCTTAGGAAAGAACTTGTCCTTTGTAGAGAAAGACTTTAAATTGGGTCCGAGACTTTAAATTAGTTATCAGGATACCATATCGTCAATCCACATCACACACTCCTGTCACCAATTCTAAGTTTGTTTAAGGAACCCCTCCTTCTACCGTTGCCCCTATAAGGGAAGCCCGAGGAAAGGATGTTGAAGCCCTGAAAAGAAATTCTCAATTACAGTGCTTCAACTATAAAGGTTTTGAGCATATTTTTTCCAAATGTCTTAACAAAGCTTTATTAATTGATGGACAAAATAAAATAAATGATAAACCCCTTGAAGAACAAGTCTATGAACTCAAGTTAGAGGAGTTTGATGACTTAAATAATAATGACATTGACACATTTGTGAGTTGTATTCGGCCTATTTCATCCAGTCTAGACTCCTATTCTTCCTTCCTTGATACACCTTTTTTGGGCGTTGTGTGCTGCACCTTAACATAATCCAAAAAGACTAATATTGGCGTTGAAGCCCCGAAAAGAAATTCTCAATTACAGTGCTTCAACTGTAAAGATTTTGGGCATATTTCTTCCAAATAGCTGAATAAAGCTTTATTAATTTACGGACAAAATGAAATAAACAAGGAACCCCTTGAAGAACAAGTCTATGAACTCAAGTTAGAGGAGTTTGACGATTTAAATGATGATAACATTGACACATTTGTGAGTTGCATTAGGCCTACTTCCTCCAGTTTAGACTCCTGTTCTTCCTTCCTTGATACACCTTTTTTGGGTGTTATGCGCTGCACCTTGACACAATCTAAAAAGACTAAGATCGGTGTTGTCACGCTATCTTTTACACTTATATCAAAATGAATAAGAAGGCTTACAAGGTTATCGTTGATAGCAGTAGTTGCATCAATGTAGTCTTCACTAACACTATTTCTTGTTTGGAATTAAAGGTAGACCCACACTCTAGTCTATACAGCGTCTTTTAGATTGACACATCTTCTATATCTGTTAAAGAACATTATCTTGTACCCATTCAAGTTTTAGAATACAAATATCACATTTAGTGTGACGTTATACCAACGGACGTAAGTCATGTCATTCTCGGACGCCCTTGGCTTTACGACTTGGATGTGACAATACAAAATCGTTCTAATTTCTACTCCTTTGTTCACAAGGGAAAGAAGATTTGCCTCTAACCCCTACCACCAAAACCGATGACTCCCAACAAAGAAAGGACTATGGTAGTGACAAAAGGATTATATATTATTAGTCTCACAACATTTGAATAGACCACTATCAGCGAGTCAGTTGTATTTGCCACTATCGTCCTTGAAGCCCTTCTGAACTCTTCCATACCGATTCTAAATAAGGTTCGTCAAATTCTCCAAAACTTTCAAAATATCTTTCCTGAGGAACCCCCAACCACTTACCACGTTTAAGCGAAATTCAACATGTCATTGATTTCGTTCCTGGTGCGTCACTTCCAAACCTCCCTCATTATAAGATGAATCTTACTGAACATGCTGAACTCCAGAGACAAGTTAAAGAACTCCTTCGCAAGAGATTCGTTTGAGGAAGTAGAAATCCATGTACGGTACCCGCTCTCTTAACACCTAAGAAGAACGGGTCTTGAAGGATGTATTGATAGTAGAGCAATTAATAAAATCACCATGAAATATCGTTTTCCCATCCCCAAACTTGATAACATGTTAGATATGATGGTTGATGCCACAATTTTTTCAAAATAAATCTAAAAAGTGGTTATCACCAAACCAAAATTCATCCAGAGGATGAGTGAAAAATAGCTTTCAAGACAAAAGACAACCTGTATGAGTGGTTAGTCATACCTTTTGGGCTCTCTAACGCACCAAGTACTTTCATGAGGGTTATAACCCAGGCTTTAATACCTTTCATGGGACAGTTCCTAGTGGTCTATTTTGACAATATCCTCATTTATAGTAAAACCAATGAGCAACATTTAGAACAACTCACACAAGTTCGCCTTACTCTTAGAAAAGAAAACTTGTTTACTAACTTTAAGAAATGTTCATTCTTCTCAGATAAAGTGGCTTTCCTGGGCTTTATTATTTCTTCTGAGAAGGTTTCTGCCGATCCTACAAAGATCCAGGAAATCATAAATTGGCCTGAACCCAAATCCATCCATGAAGTTCAAAGTTTCCACGGCTTAGCCACATTCTATCGCCGGTTCATCAAGGGCTTTAGCACAGTCATGACTCCTCTCACTGAGTGCATAACAAAGGATAACTTCACTTGGTCTCCCAATGCTGCCAAAGCTTTCAAACTCATTAAAGAAAGGATAAAAACAGCTCCCGTCATGCAACTTCCTGATTTCTCCAAAGTGTTTGAAGTAGAGTGTGATGCGTTAAGTGTAGGCATAGGAGGAGTTCTTAGTCAAGAGAGCCACCCAATTGCCTACTTTAACGAAAAGTTGGATGATACCAAATGGCGATACTCTACTTATGATAAGGAGCTATATACCGTCGTATAGGCCTTACATTATTGGCGCCATTATTGTTACCAAAAGAGTTTGTCCTCCATTCGGATCATGAAGCTCTTCAATTCCTTAACTCCCAGAAGAAATTAAATTATAGGCACGGTCGGTGGATCAAGTATTTACAAGCCTATTCTTTTGTCTTGAAGCACAAGAAAGGAGTTGAGAACCAAGTGGCCGATGCATTGAGTCATCGTCTGGCCTTACTATCTGCTGTTCATGTTGAAATTGTTGGTTTTGAAAAATTTAAGGAAGAATATGAGTCCTGCCCTGATTTTTGCAAAATCTTCCTCACTTTACAATGTGGGCACTCGGACATTACGGACGGATTTCGTCTACAAGATGGGTACTTATTCAGAGTTAATAAACTTTGCATCCCGAAAACGTCTGTTTGAGACTTCATAGTTTGGGGAGTTCATGGTAGAGGTCTATCTGGCCATTTTGGACGTGATAAGACAATTGAGGAGATTGAGCAACAATTTTATTGGCCTAGTTTGAAAAAAGATGGGGCCAAGATCGTCAATACTTGTCGAACATGCCAGCTAGCCAAACACACAAAGCAAAATATTGGCCTCTACACCCCTTTGCATGTACCTAATGGTTCATAGCAGGACATAAGCATAGACTTTGTATTAGGGCTTCCACGTACCCCTAAAAAGCATGATTCTATTTTTGTCGTTGTGGATCGTTTTTCTAAAATAGCCTACTTTATTCCTTGTAGCAAGACTGCTAATACTTCTCAAATTGCTCAACTTTACTTTGTTGAGATTGTCAAGCTATATGGTCTTCCTAATATTATTGTTTCTGATAGGAATATTCGTTTTACCAACCATTTTTGGATGACTTTGTGGTACATGGTTGGTACCAAACTTAAATTTTTCACTGCATATCACCCTCAAACAGATGGTCAAACTGAAGTCGTCAATTGGAGTTTAGGTAACTTATTACGATATTTGGTTTAGAAGTATCTTAGGAATTGGGACTTGTTCCTTCCCACTGCCCAACTTGCATATAATAGCTCTTTCAATAGATACCTAGATATGAGTCCATTTGAAGTTGTGCATGGCTACAAACCCCGAAAATCATTGAACCTTATCCCGATATCTCCACATGTTAGTGTGTCCATGACAGCCGAAATTTTTGCACAACACCTTCATGACTTACACATCGAGATCAATAAACAATTGGAAGCAAGCAATACTTCATACAAACTTTACGCTGATTCACATAAAAGACACGTTAAATTCAATGTAGGAGATTATGTTATGATTCGAAGCAAGCCAGAGCGGCGCCAACATGGGCACGTTTTTAAATTGTAGGCTCGTAGTGCTGATCCATTTAAAATTTACAGCGGGTTAGATCCAATGCATATGTTGTTGATATTCCATCTCATTTTGGTTTTCATCACACTTTCAATGTTGAAAAATTAATTACTTATACAGGTAGTTTTTTCCTACCTGCTAATCCCTTTGATGTGTCCACAAATGCACCACTTCTTGAATGCCCACCCAATCCTACACCATTTGTCCCTCTACCGGCACATTGGATTGACCAGGGATGCAACGGTTCAATGCTATTCTAGATGAGCAGATTATGTTTACCAGGGATGCAACGGTTCAATGCTTCCTTGTCCATTGGATTGACCGACAAGAATCCGAGAATGCATGGATCTCTCAAGAGACATTTCAACATTTAGACCCAAATCTTTGGGAGTTTTATCAGGGTCAGAAGGAATCCACCTCTCCAGGCCCAAGTCCAGTTCCTTCTGGACACATTACTAGCTCTGTCAGCTTTCGGCCTCCACTTACACGTGTTTATCATCGTTGGCGGAAGATCGCACAACCGCTCAGCTAATGGTTGGGAGATTAACTACGGCAGTTCCCCTCGACAAGGTCGAGTTCCAATCACCGGGGAGAATTGATGCGAACATCAAATATTTCAAAAGATTCTAATTAGAAGAAATTCTGATTTTATTGGCTTTTATTTTATTTGTTTACTTATTGGGCAAAATTATAGTTTGATTTTATTTGCTCTTATTTACATAATTTTATTGTGACTTCTTTTATTTTTAGAAATAGATAATTTGTTATCAAATTATTTTAGGCTTAGAATTTCTCTTTATAAAGATCCTACGCTCTATTATTTGAATCATTGAATGAATGAATATTTTGAAAAATTGAATATAATTGGGTATTTGTGACCTCCTTTCTCCTCTCGCCCTTAGTTTCTTCTCTTTCTTATCTGTACCCCTCTAATCTCTGTTCTTATCTCTACCCCTCTGTCTCTCTTCCCTCCTTTTTCCCTTCCTCCTAACATCATAGAGCATGAGGCTCCCACAACTAATAGTCTAGGGAGATTTAGATGTACCCATCTTACCCCTAGCATTGCATAGAGCCAAATTTATTAAAATATTTAAAACAAGTAAATGACTTTCAATCACATCCACTAAGCTAAAGCACAAACAATGTCATAGAGACATAATCATTTTATTTCAGAAAAAAAAAACTTTACAGAGATTCAGGCCAAAAGACAAATGAATCACTCCCCAATAGACAACGTGTAGAATTCTGTCTATTGACAATAGACATGCAATTTTACCTCTACCAGCTGTCAAGGTGCAATTTCTATAGCCCAAAAATTGTGCACCTATCTGTTCCCATTGGGAGCCAAATTGATATCCGAGCATACTTACTAGAGGGTACATCCCAAGACACAATCGTAAGCAAGCAAAAGTATCGAGTTTGTAGAATACAAATAAGTCAATAGTTGAAAGTATAGAAACACAAACAAGCAAGCAATAGCAACAAGCAATAATTAGATATTAAGTCATACATGCATGCAAAATATTTAGCAGAAGATAAGTTGTGAATTTTTTTATGCTGAAATGGAACAGGAGATTATCTTCTTGAAGTAAATGAACAGTATAGTGAAGACATCCAAATGCAACAAGACTGCGTGAGAGAGAATCTCATTTGTCCAAGTCACACACTAGTATCTGCAACTCAAACGATAGTCAGAACCATGCACTATTATAAGATCTAATTTACATATAAAAATGAAATTTAATATAGCAGAAGCAAAGACACAACAAGACTTGCAGATTACAAGAGTTCCTCCTCCTGTCTTTTAAATTAATTTTGATTGAAACATATTGTTCTCAGTTTTCAGCTCCAATTTCTTTAAAAAAAAAAAAAAAGAAAGCAACATCCAACTAATTGGCGCATTACATCTTTCTATTTTGTCATCATAATTCTTATCAGAATCATCAGCATCAAAGTAACTACCTACAAAATGTGGTTCTCAATGATAAAATCTAAGTAATAAATGACACTTTTCTGTGCATCACATAACATGGCAGGTGTACTGGATAACAAACCCCGTAACGATAACGAGAACACTAGTTTTTGTCCAACAAAAACTAAAATTGGACCTAACATAACAAAGACAAAAAGCAGTTCAAAATCCAAAGAAGCTCAACCCACTCAAAAACTTGGTTAAATCGATTCTCATCTAAGCAAGAGCAGAGCTCAAGATACTCATGTAGTTTAACAAGTCAAAGTCGAGCTTTTGGGGGTTCATCTTGTAGGCACATGAGTCTAATTGAAATTCTAAATTTTTACACGATTTTGTGATACAATTAATATGATATGCCATTCCAATTGTAATCTAACATCAAAAAGGCTAATTGTCGGTGCTTTCAGAAATAAGTAATGGTCCCCATTATCCAACAAGGTCCATATTTTTTGCTCAATCTAGACTACAGAGATTTAGAATCAACTTGTCAAAATTCTTCTCTTTATTTATTTATTTTTTTTTGGGGGGGGGGGGGATTGCAGCAAGGGTTTTCAATGAAGTCAAAACAAACCATCTTTTGACATAACAATTGCCACTATAATCATTACATATCATGATCAAAAAACAGATCAGAGGCATTTATGGAGATTGGGTCTTATTCACAATGGTGAAGCCATTGCAATGGAACCCATGACTAAGAAGTATACCAGAGGAGGGAGAAATGGAAGTTTAAATTATTAAAAGATGAACACAACCCATGATGACACCATGGAAAAGGTTGAGGATCTTTGCAATAAAAATGCATTTTCAGCTCATATTATAACATATTTCCTACAGTTCAATAAGCACACAATTGGCTTCAGCATATTGCCCATAATGGATCAGTTAACATACAGAAGTTGTCAATTACCAATAGCACAGTATGCTTAGCGAGTCAGCTCAAAGTTTGAGTAAAAATTTGGCTCAATTAGGAGGGCACAAATCAACTCAAGTATGGAAAAACTAGGCTCATCTCTGCTCTCATACAGCCCTACAACCGAGTTTAGATCCAAATCTAGGCAAAATAACAGAATAACAATCACACGGCCAAAATAAACCATTTTTTTCTGTGTTTGAAGTCAATGTCAACATACAGTATAGTACCTGATAAAAGGGGTAGGATGACTGAACTCCCACCGTACAACATTGCACCATTGATTAAGCCTTAGAGGTAAGTCACGGTGTCCCCTGATCCATTTAGAGTAATATGGATACATAACAGTCTCACTTGTGGGGCGGATTGCAATAGGTACTTCTAAATCAGATTGTCCAGACTTTGTGACCCAAGCAACCTGAAGGGGAGTTTACCATCAAAAAGAATACCAGGGTCCACAATACACACAAGCCAATTCAGAATGAGAGAAGATGTCACCAAGAAAATCAAGACAGCAGCAATCTCAGTGCAGCAGAGAAAAAACTAAATGGAACATTTTTTTTCATCATGCAAGATTAAAAGGAAACTGCAAGGTCAAAGTTCTTCCATTTTATAATTAAACAGAACAGCAAATTAACTGTTTGTGTTGTGTAGCAATAGAAAATTGTCTAGGATTGAATCACCATTTGTCAGAAAGCTCAATTCAACCAACTGGTGTTCATAAAGATTCACCTCTGGCGCAAACCCCTCTATGTGATCCTTCTCCTTTTGTAGTACACCAGGTGATACAAAAAGAGGGAAGTAACAATTCTTGATTTTCATCTTTTTTATTTCTGCATCGAAAAATTCCTGCAATTATTAAAATGCAGAATGGTCAGCATAACATAGTTAAAAAAGAGGTAATATCAGGACTATGAAAAGGTCCAAACTAAATGTTCCACATAACAACTGAACAGCATAGATTTTCAGCAGGGAAAATTTGTCACTTGGTGACATGAAAGCACCTTCTTCTGATGTATGTTCACCTGTGTACTTGAGCTGCACCTTAGTTTCATGTGTCTTTATGCGTTCTCATATTTTTCTTGCCAGAGGAGCATTCAGCTGAGCTAAGACTTCCAATTTTTAATGCAGGAAACTACAGAAATATCAATTAGGTAACTGTGTCAGCACCCCAAGCTACACATTGTTTTGAAAAAAGATATGAATAAAGCTATAAAACCCAACTCCATCACTATGGTCCAATATAGAAACATCCAACAACCATGAGTGTGTTTAGTTACAAGGTTGCTCGTGCAATTTTTTGGTTTGATTGCTGTAGCAGCTAACCAAACTGGCCTCACCCATCTGAAAAGAACAGCAGAGACTGCAGACCAACCTTGGATACTTGCTGCATCAAACTATTTCATCAGACCAAATAAACCCAAATTAAGCCTTGTTTTCTAATAAATGCAGCAGGCTACTTTACTTCTTTGCAGCCATATATGTCATCCGTTGCTAGCTCCAACTATTTTTTCGCTTCAAACTTTTCTATGATTTTCCACTATCTCTTTTATAATGAGCCTCTTTCATCCTCTCAGACTCCTCATAGAAGCACAAATTGACCTCCACTATGCATGATCAAACCTCTCAAACATAGCTATCACATTTTGTCTTTTTTAACGCAACCCCCAACTTTCAACCATGCAACATAATTATGAATCCTAGCATTCTTTGTATGACCACATCCATCTTACCATCAACATCTCTATTACAACCTTTTTTTAACTTGTTGCTACTTAATTGTCCAAGACATATCTCCATTTAGAATGGCTGGCTTAATATCCAATTTTTTGTACGCAGTATAAAATGGAGTAGCATTCGCTAATCACACTGTATCCTTGAAGCACTTCTCCACTTCAAAAAACCCTGTTTTGATTTTGAGTAATATCATCACCATTGCTCCATCTTTCCAGTATTGAGTTTAAAGTCTGAAATAGTGCATCTTTGATAGGGTTTCCATCCCTACTCTCAACTCCCTATCGCCTATATTTCTACTCATAAAACTTGCATTCTACATAGTCAATCTTTCTTCTGATTTCTGAAATCTTTAACTTAAAAAGTCTCACTAAAAACTTCCAACTTATCTTCAATGGCTTTCGTTGTGCAACCCATCCATAGACCCACCAATATCATATCATTTGCAAATATCCCAAGAAATTACCTTGGATAGTAAGTTCACCCATGTACAAGGAAAAAGAATACAGGATTAGAGTCAACCCATGTTGCAAGCCAATCATAATTGCAGCAGCCCTGATGTCCCCTGTTTGTGTCACCTCTATAAAAATCCAAAACATAATAGTTAACTCTCCTTGATTAAATCAAGTTTGTCATCTATATATTTGCATGAGTCCTCACCTCTAGATGGATAATGCTAGAACAAGGATTTTCATCCTATAATTTATGGTTCCTCTATAAAATAAATCTCCCAGTATTGCACCAACTTCCTCAGAGGCAAATTGTGCCAGAACATGAGGAGTCAAAACTCCAACCAAGTCACCAGATTGATGCAAATGATCAAACATTATAGTTCGTATGGTAAAATCATGGCACCAATGAGCTTGCTTGAAGATTGTTTAAAATCATCTGCTCCTCCCAAACTTTCCTTTCCATTTGAAAATCAATGTCCGAAAAGAACCAGAATTTAGCTAATTTCCAAAAGAGAGATTTTCACTGTCATACTGTTCTTTAAGTGCACCTTGTGCAACTCTGCCACACGATCAGTCAATCAGTTGTTATACATCACAGATCTGCTATCATGTCTTTAATGCTTCCCTTAGCTTGTCAATTGCCTTCAGGTCAATGCTACAAGAATTCATGATGAGCTTCATGATTGGGAATTGTTCTTCAAAACATATAAGGAGATATGTTTAGGTGTTCATTCCTTTGGCTACCACCTCATGTATTTGATTTGTGAGGTTTTTAAGCTTCAACAGTGTAGCTACTTCTACTCAAGATTTTCAAGAAGGGCAGGACGGTCACACTTGTTTGATTGAATCGGCAATGGATAAGAGGAAGGAACTGCTGTTAAGAAATATTTCCTTTATCTCATATTGATATAGTATAGTTTTCCAATGAACTAAGTCTCTATTCTCTTTTACGCTTTCTTTAGCATTCCAGATTTATACTTCACATTGTGTATTGCGGTAGTGCCCCCCTTAGCACCCATAGAATATGCAACCCTAATTCATTATCCCCCAAAAATGGCCACGCATACTAATTGTCAAGCAATCCTGAGAAGAGAAACAGCATGAGATGGACCAATTAGTTTGCGGGAGACTCGTCCCATTTCCAGTCCAACATCAAGAGGATTATATAGACTTGTTCTGTACGCATTTTCCTGTTCCATTAGTCTTTCTACTTCCTCATAAAAAGTAAGGGGAACATCCTAACACAATTTCAGACCTGTATTTGTTTCAGCATCCTTACAAACCACCAAAACAATAAGGCAAGTAAATAAAATTATAACAGAAAGTAGTTTCTTGTGCAATAGAAGATCATTGCATTCACATCATTACATGCACCACTCGTTTTGTTAAAATTAAGTAATAGAAATTTGAACCCAGTAGAAATTGACAACCAATATGTACCTGCATGGTCTCCCAAATTGCCATAGTCCAAGGCCTAAGAATGTAACACCCAGATATGTCATAGTACTCTATCATTTCAGCGTTGACAACAACCTGATCCACAGGACAGCGTTTCACAAAAATTTCATACACATAAAATGAAGCAGAAAGCAAAGTTTTAATACAAATGATGAATTGTGAGTCAACCTCAGAATACCACTCCCCAAAATTCTCATCCTTTTTATAAGTCAAACCAAGACCAGTCTCTTTCTTTAACTCTTTCTTCTTTCCCCCTGAAATTCAGCTAATTTCCCTTCAACATTGCAGTATTCACAATGAGTAGGAAACTGAAATATCAAACAGACACAAAACGCACCACTCTTTACACTTGCACTAAAGTTCTTCCCATCTTTGGTATTCCCCATATTGAAGCTTTATGCTGCAATAGAACAAATACTTAAAACTATGAACAATCATACTCAATGTGAATATCAAGAACAATGCAATTCATATATGCATATACAGTTAAGGAAAAACGTCCAATTATTACGCAAAGAAACACGAATTTTATACAAGCGCCCAATTTCAGATACCATTAACCCTGCGAATGATAACACCTTCAGTTAGCGAATGAAAGCTTGCAAATTCAACGAGCTTAGTGTCTATAAGACGGTTTATGGCTGTCTTGCTCGTTAACATCTGCTCCAGTAGGACGAGATCTAATGCATGAGAGATAGAAGAAGACGTACCTAACGATGATATAAACGAACGGAGAGAGGAAGAGACGTGAGGAAAAAAGATTGACACCTGAGAGATAGGGAGAGTGAGCGAGCGAGCGGCCGACGACAAAGCCAAGCGAGGGGAGGAAAGAGAGCAGAGGAAAATCAGGGTTCAGCGAAACTGCGTTATTGAATGAGACTAATCCGCCTTTTCGGACATGTTCTCAGCAGTCCCCTGCTCCGACCACCCACCCTCTCGCCGCTCTCTGTTTAAAATCTTAATTAAACCCATCCTTGACCAGAAAAACCCTAATTTTTACCGTCTTTTATTTGCCAATAAATCTAGCTAACGTAAATTTTGGCTTTAAAAAATGCCCCTCCAAATTATCTACGGTATTCATAGGTCCACACACAATACAGGCCGATCTAGTCATAGGAAGGGATGATCCAGTGGCCAGTCCATTGGCTAGTAAGGCCCAACGCAAAAGTGAAACTCATAAGCTGACCAAATAATTGATCTGCTGCGTACAAGCCCATGAGGGACCAACGATTGAATCGCAGGAGATAACCTCTAATACTCTACCAATCGCAACAAAGTTCACCCTCCACTTCAGCAATAGCAGTCTGGCAGCGCCGAATACACCAGCACGGCAGGTCTCAACCAATGGAGTTGGTGGTCAACCATAGGGAATCGTCGTGCCCACAGTCCGACGGCAGTCCAACCAACCCACATGAGGGGGACTTGACCTTGTTGTCCACCACCGGCTATGGTCGTATCAATGCCACAAAATGACATCTAACACGGTAGCACCCGTAAATGCCCAGCGGCCGACGAATCTCAAATGAACCCCTGTTATCAGTATTGGCATCAAAGCCTTCTCCGCGAAACATTATAAACTCCCTTATTGTCCATAAGAAGAGGGGAGAGCAATTCTTAGTGGACAAATAACCCACAAGTGAGACTCACTGAGCAAAAAGAAAAACCAAGCACTCTTTCTTAGTGTAGTTTTTTTCGCTACAGTAAGTCACTCCCTACCAAATGCATCCCTAATGAGCCACTCCACACGAGTGTATCCTTATTAAGCCACCGACTACGTGCAACTGCAAAGCGGTCTAGTCCTCCTTCTCCAAGCCGCCCCCACACCAGGCGCACCTATAAGAGTTAGTCCTCCTCTCACATCCCCCACTCACATGCAATTCTATATTTTCTCACATTATCTTTACATCTTTTTAATTTATAAAAATATTTTTAATTTAAACGTCGGAGGATAAATTAGGAAGTGAGTCCTACCAATTCTATGACCTCCTATTTGTAATTTGTGGTACGTAAGTTCTGAGTTAGTAGTGATGAAAATCAAATCTACTCCAATTCGACCCGCAGTAAAAAATTGGGTAACTTTCTAATTTGTATTACAATTCAAGAACCAGGACGCATCAAATATAACCAAAGTGAATTAGAGTAGAATGGAAATAAAGGAAAACGAAAGTAAATTAAATAATTCTATTAGGCCCCCTATTATTTTTTAATTATTCAATCACAGTGTATGATAATAAAACATATTTACCCAAAAAAATCAACATATGCTTTTTATTTACAAATTTAATAATTATTAAGGAAGTGATAATAATGCTCAGACCCACACAAAGCAAGATCTCAAAGAAATATGTCAATGACATTGCTCAAACGTATTAACCAGTATTTATTCCATATGTAATATTTGGTTATTTATACATAATAAGACATGTATGAAATATATGCTGCAAATACTAATAAGTATTTTAATTTATTTGTCTGTAAGATAATAATTACATCGCAAAACTCAATTTCAACAGATTCAATAAACAGATATATACAGGAGAGTCATAGAGCTTAAAAAATTATTCACTAACAAAACGATGGTGCTAAATGTAGAATGATGAAAAGGCAATGAAGTTAAAGAGGATATGACAGAAAACATCTAGCAGTATCTTTCACTTCAATATCAATATCAATGGCCTCAATTTCTCCACTATGGAAGTCCCTAAATGAGGTCGCCATTCGGTCCTCTTCCTCTTCCTAGATGAAGAAAAGGAAGCAATTTTGGTGGGAATCAAAGTGGGGGTGAGCCAAGAAAATGATGTCTCATTGTGCCCTCTCAAAGGTCATATTTGTTGAAAAAATCGCTTATCTGCCTCAAACATACAAATACAGTTGAATCAAATTGAGATCAATATTGTAAAAACGACTTGTCTCTTGAGGACAATGAGCCAATGTAGGTCAGATTTATTCGGCCCCATGTACTAGGGGTTAGGCCCTCGTGAACTCTAACAAACAAAATTGGTCCTTCAACTTATTGATCGGGTCAGAATTTTCTCCCCAATAGAAACCACATTGTGTAGGGTCAAAAAGACCGTATTATTGTCCTCAGCAACCCTAACAACCTATTTTAAAATGTTAAAGGTAACAAAATAGCTATAGTGATAACAAAAATACACGTAAAGTGTTGGGATCACTGCCGTGTGGAAGTCCTTAAGATTTGAATAGAGCACGGATGTGCTGGGAGGATGAAATTCCGATCAACTTTGTTGACCGGAGTCAACTCTTCCGGTTAATATGTTGACCGTCATAAATTGTGAGTCGTTTGAAGAAGCGAAACGGGCTACTTCGACCGATCAACGGTGTGGTTGATCGGCTAATATGAAGCGACGGATATCAGAGTTGACATGCCATATTTTGGAGATCTGAACGACTGTCATACGCAAAAAGTATACAGTTGACCTACCCTTCTGGGTGGTTGGTGAAAGTCATTCTTGAGACTCCAAAGGCTGATCAGTCTGCAGAAGCAAGCATGCGCCGCTTACTGCAGGACCAGGCATGTACATACAGGCAGACCTTAGAATTTGAGCACCAACCACTGAGTTATGATGATGGGCGTGTGTATATGTATGTACACTTTACACATAACGAAAGGCAGAAGTGAGAAGAGGTGCAAGGCAAAAACAAGAAGAATGAGAAGACACCGATCAAGTTGAGAGAGAGTATAACAGAGGAGAGAAAGAAAAAGAAAAAGAACTGTGAGTGAAACAAGTGTGAGAGCTTTAATTATTTTGCTCTATTCTTATTTTCGTCATTTGCAATTTTCTCATACTTAGTAATTTTTTGTGGATTTAGTGTGCCGCGGGTTTTTCCTTAATTTAGAAGAGTTTTCTATGTAAAATTTGGTATTCATTTATCTTCTTCTGTCTCTACTCCACAGTGTTCATTATGCCTTATTAGTTGGTCGTCTATTTCGGCTAATAGGTGAAAACTATTCCTGTATTTTAGTAAGTAGGCCGCCCGTTGCCCGCCAACATAAAGGATATAACAATTTCAACTTGATCAATGATCATAAATCAAGCCATCACATTGTCTCTAAAATTAACATCTCAATATAGCAATAAAACATCAATCACTATCATAAATACACATAAATATTGAGATAAAACCAATCCCCAATATATATCTTCATAAAAAATGAGTGGATGTAGCCTCTAAAATAATCTCTTAAAAACACGAAAGATAAATAAACTTCAACTCCAATCTAGAATATCTAAGCTCTAGGATGCTTAACCCAAAAGAGACTAAACTAAATCAATCACCAGATAGCAAATATTTGAAGTTCAGAATATTATAGCAAGATGTATGAAATTCATCACATGTTAAATCATTAAATCATAAATTTAACACTTACAGGCAAGGTAGTTGTAGAAAAATAATTGAATTTTCAAAGTATGTGAACTAATGACATGATTCTTCATAATATCACAAGAAATAGGAGTGTTAGTACATGCATGCGATATTTTAACACTTAGTTACAAAAATATATTATGTATAAACATTTGAAACAATAAATACTCAAAAAATTTAGAAAAGAATATCAACAAAGGAAGAAATACTTGAAATATACTTGTCTTAACTTAATTCTCACTAAATTCTAAGTTGGATTCACTTGATTTGAACTTTATTAACTTCATCTTTCTCTTTTCCTCTATTCACCTCTTATTAATCCCTCGTTTCTCTCAAATTCTACTAAAAATAATAAAAAATTAGTCGAGTCTCATATTTATATTAAAGTGGCGCTTAAGCGCTGATTTGGCGCACGTCAGGCACCATGACTTAACATGCAACGCATGAGTGCCGTCTCAAAAGTGCTTTGAACGTGAACATTTTACCTCAATATGCTTTAGGCATGCCTCAAACACGTCTATATACTATTTTGTACTTCAAGCGCTACACTTACATCCATCAGATACGATCACTTTATTCATTCCACACATGGATATAAAAGTGACATACATATATAATAAAATAAGTATTATAAATAAAATTAAATACT
>JAODPA010079678.1:0-27012 GCA_025585075.1 Nepenthes mirabilis | reverse complement strand
TACACATATTATATTTCTAATTTTCTATATTATGAGGCTAAGATTCATTAGGAGTGTAAAATAACAGTAAAATGGGATGACTTTAACAATTTCCTATCTTTTAAATATAGATTTTAACAATTGGTCTTTAAAAATCAAATCCAAATCCAATAAAAAAAATTTAAACTTAAAAATATTTATCAAAACAAATGATTGAATTATTGAAAACTTCTGTTTATTGAAATATTTTGGTTTTTTGGAAATTGGTTTTCAATTAGTCACTTTGATGGGTAGATATTTTCCTTTTGGTAATTGCCCCAAAAATAAAACCCGTCGGCCAGCCGAGGCTGTGTTCCTTGGAGCTTCCGCCGGCTGGTTCTGCTCCCTTCATCCCATAGTCCCCGTCGCAAACCGAAGTGCTGTCTCACTCAGCGTACTCAACTATTCAATCTTCAAATTGAACTTCAGAGATTCGTTAAGAAGTCCAAAAGGGTATCAGATAACTTCTCTATAAAACCCTACCCGGGACTTCTGTGTTAAACCATCAATATTGATGGTTACTTAATACCCCCCTCCCTTATAAAAAAAAAATATTCACTGGAAGAGCGTTTGTTATAATTCTAACAAGGTCATGTGTTTTGATGATGAAGGTAGAGAGACGTGGCAAATGGAGATTCCATCAAACGAGAATTCACAGCTTCCGGACAGTACCGGCAATGAAGGGGTTCCCCACGATCACGAAGATCTTGTCCCTCAACTTTCAGATACTAACGGGTACTTCTTGCTATTTCGATTCTGGTATTATAGTTCGTACTCCAATTATAAAATGGCTACTCGAAGCCCGATCATATAACCTATTGCTGCAGTAGTTAAACTCATGGTTTCTTTACGTTCTGTTGTACAAATTATAAGTGTATATTGTTTCAAAAGCGAAAAGTAGGGATCTGAGATACCAATGGGAATGGGGTTTATGGAACAAAACAACGAAAGCTTTTAGGTGGTGTTTTGGTAGTTATGGATAGTGGGTGTCGTCAGATTTCTTGATGCTGAGAACGTTAAACTTGGTGTAATCTGTGAGTGAAGTGTTCTTGTGTATTTTTGTGGATGGTATACCACCCTATTTGTAAGGTAACAAAATATCTAAGAAAGGGAAAAAATAACAGACATTAACATACAAATTATTTCTGAGGATTGTGTTGGCCACAGCTGTAACCGTTATTCTACGCTTGTGGACAATCATTTATAGTTGTGTCAGCCTTATTGAGGCTAAGTTCGAGCCTTTATGATTTTCTGCCAACAACCCCCTTTAAGTTGGAGAATAGGTACTATCCATTCCGATCTTCCTAATAATTCTTCAAAACAAATGACTTACTGATTTTTTTTACGGAAACAAACTGCTGAAAATTACAACATTCTTCAACTTTTGTTTAATGAAATGTCAATCAATCTTTATGTGTATGGTTTAGTTATGTTGTAATGGATTATATGCAATCTTGGTCTCTGATTTATTGTCACGATTCAATTTCCTGATACCATCTAGTTGATTCTCAGGTCTTCTATAACAATCTTTAGCCATAATAGCTCACATATCCCTTGTGATATGCCTTTCACTTCTACCTCTGCACTTGATATTGAGATGTTTTATAATTCTACTAACAAGTTTTCTTGCGAGCTCTTTCTTTTTAGTAACATCTCAAAAATGACCCGACAACAAGAATCAGACTCAACCTATACGTCTTCCCATGTAGTCAACATTGTAGAAGCAAAGCTTCCCAGCCACATGCCTCTTTGTGTGGAAATGTTTTTTAGGATCTCCAGCCTTTTCCCACCAGCTCATTCTCTACTAGGCATCAAGGCGAATGTCCCGAGTTAACTCAACGTAAAGAAAGCTTATTAGGTCAAAACAAAGGGAATTCTTACTAATAGTGAAAAGTTGACATTATGGATGCTTCTTGCTCCTTAAAATCACCAACGTTCCTCATAGGAAGGTGTAATATCTTGATGTGGATCTTTGCTCTACTTTCAACCCTCCTAATTGGCATCAGAGTAGACTATTGAGTTTAACCCATCCCCTTTCCTGGTGTAGACTCGAATTGTTGTCATATCATGTAAACTGCCACTATGTGCACTTAGATAATGGATCAGATGATTCACAACACTTATTAGCTATATTTAGTCCTTTATAGGACAAGTAGATTATCTTTCAAGCAAGATATTGATGTCTTCCATAGTTAAGTCTAGTATCTTCTTTTGCCTCCCTAACTTGTTTTGTTGGATTGGTGTTTTTGCAGGTTTAAAACCATGCATCCTTGTTTCCCTGAAAATATTAAGAATGCATTTTTTCCATAAAAATAAAAATTCTTCCATTTGAGAGTCACCTCAATTTTGAGAATATGTTTTAGCCTTTTCAAGTCTTTAATCTCAAATTTCTTGGTTAGGTGTACTTTCCAATTTTCTTTTTTTGGGTATCATTTCTTATTACAAAAATATCATCTACAAAGCTATTAGAGTAGTTATATTACTAGATTGAGTGGTTATGCGGGTATCTCAGAGATTTATTTACGAGTAGTTGATATGCTAGCATCTCAGAGATTTATTTATTGAGATTTGATTTAATAATTTGTTTGATTTGATTTGTGTCCTTATTTTATTATATCATTGACATTCCTGAAATTTTATAATGATAATTTTTTGAATACACATGGAAGATTGCATTTGATTTTCGTTATTTTTTTTATTTTAGGTTATTGTTAATTTGAAAATTATATTTGTTTCCTAATTAATATAAGAGTCGATTGCCTCTGTATAAATTACCGTTTGATTAGTCATTAACAAATTTAATTGCTATTGTGAGAGATTGTATTTTCTTTCTTTCCCCTTGGCAATTTATATTTCTCTTTCTCTTTGTTCTCTTCTTAGTTTATCCCCTTTCCCTCTCTTTTCTTCTTCTCTTCCCTGTTCCCCCTTACTTGCATTAGGTTGATAGATAGAGTACGATCACCTTTGCTATGTTGAAATCCCCTATTAGCCATTTCGAACAATGATTGCAGTGATTGTTGGAGTCCATCTAGGGCTTTCCTTAGTCTGCATGCTTCATTTTTTTTTTCATATGTGATACTGAATTTAGGTGGAACTTCTAGGTAGACTTCCTTTTCATATAAGATGGGACTTTGACATTAAATTGCTACAATGTCCAATCAAGGTTAGCAGCTAAAGACAATAACACACTAATAGTGTTTATGTTTGCTAGTGAGCCAATTAGCTACCGATGTTTCTTTTATTTAAGGTTCCATATGTATGCTTTACATTTGATTGTGAATATCCACTTGTAACCTAATATTTTTAATGCTTTTGGATGTTTAATAGTTTCCCATGTTTTCTTTTTCTCAAGGGCACTCATTTCCTCATCCATGGCTTACCTCCAATTATCATTTCAAGTGCATCTTGAATATTTTGTTTTATTGGGTAATGAATGATTTGTGTGATGCGACACAGTTAGAGATAGGATGTTGTGTACATTTTTGTGTGCCTAAGAGCCAATTGGTATACTAATGAATTACCAATTGGTGAAGGTGATTTGAGTGCAGTTTTTGTAACTGTTACTGCCTCAGATTTTTAATCATGCGGTGAATCCGGCATTGGCTTCCCCCTTTTGGAGTAGACCTTCTAGTGATACAGTGGGTGTTCTTCCAACTTCAGGATATGGCACTGTGACTATTTGGAGTATTCGGTGATTTGAGAGATAATGTAGATGATAAAGGGAGGTGATGTTGTGTACATTTGGAGTTGTAACTGTGTTGTGGACCTTTGTTTTGATGATGATCCTTCCTAAGGAGACAAGGCCAAGAAACAATTGGTTTTTCATAAAAGTGCCATCCATGTATGTAGAGTATTTTTTTGATGTTGGGTAAAAGTTCTTTTGTCTCTTTTTGGTTGAAGAGTACCCACAAATACACTTTTGAGCTCTAGGATTGAGTTTGGTCTGAGTGTGAATATGAACAAAGACAACACAACCGGAGATTTTGGGAGGTATTTGCGTAAATCCTTGAAGTTGTGTGAATTCAGAAAAAGGAGTTGATGGGGATTTGTTTCCTAGAGTTCTAGTGGGAAGTGCTTATCAAATGAGCTGCTGTTAGAACATCCCCCCCACCCGCTATGACTTCGGCATATTCTTTTGAAACAGTTAGGCTCTGGTTGAAAAGAAGTTGAAGAAACAAAAGTTTGAGGAAGAGATGAGAATCTGGTACAAGAAGGATTAGAGTTTTATTGAATTCAGTAATTGTTTATTACAGTTTCAGATTCTGTTTAAAGAAAAACTCAAAATCTGTTTCCTGATTCAATAAAACAGTAATCCTTCTGTTTCCTGATTCTGATCTCTTTCTCATAATTCTGTTTCTTCAATATCTTTATGTAAGAATAGAAGCAGAAAAACTAAAATGATGTGGTGATAACTTTTCACAGGTCATAAAAGAAGATATTGGGAAAGTAGAAACAGAGGAATTACCTGTGAGATGAGAGCACGATGAAGAAGTTGGTGACATAATCACTAGCTCTCACATGTCCTCTTTTTTTCAATTTATTATCCAAGATGGAAAACAAAGATATATATTCTCCCCCTTTATATAGAAACAATTTATTGTCCAAGATGGGAAACAATTTAAATATAGAAATGCTCCAAATTTGACAATAAGCAAACGGATGCCTTTGACAGATCACTGTTGCTGTTACTGTTACATTGCCATTGCAACAACTGTGTTATCATTGCATCAGTTAGCCTTTAACAGATCAGCGTTAGATTGCCTTGGCAGATCAGCTACAAGCTGCAGCAGTAAGATCACTATGCTACATCAGTATGTTCAGATCAGTAGCATTAGCATCAGATAGATACACCAGGTGCACCTAAAGTTCAGGACAACATAAATCAGTTGTTAATCTGTTGTGCAGGTTGAATCAGTTCCCACTTTCTGTTTCTAGCCTATACAGTATGTAGAGGTAATTAATTAAAGACTTGTGGCTGCAAATTAGTCGATACATCTATATATTTGTCTTAATGAAGATTGTGACACTGTCATTAAAAGTTAAAAATTTTCGGCCGTTATTTTGCAATGGTCACAAAAAAACAACTATTTTTTAATTAGTAAATCTAACACCACAATCTGAGCTAACCACCGAGTGTGGATCATCTGTTTGATTATGCAAAGTTGAATATTCTTGCTCAGAAGAAGATGATTGAGCAAGCCTGCTAATAAATACATGAGATCCGTGATTACGTCTAGCATCAGTATTCGCAGTTTGAAAATCATAGTACCTTCTATACCAAGGTTTGTTGAACCCTGTAATATGAGGTGCAACTTTATTCCACGATTTAAGAATTCTAGCTTGAAATCCTTTAAAGATAACACAATAACTAAAATTCATTCCTAAAGATTTTGGTTATATTTTTGAAAAATATGTTGTTAAAGCATTTAAAGCAAAAATCAAATTTGTT
Organism: Nepenthes mirabilis; assembly: GCA_025585075.1. NCBI lineage: Eukaryota > Viridiplantae > Streptophyta > Magnoliopsida > Caryophyllales > Nepenthaceae > Nepenthes > Nepenthes mirabilis. The sequence continues at coordinate 21,545 of JAODPA010079678.1, read as the reverse complement.
GATTTCCTTGAGCGTTCCAGATGTTGTCTAGAAGGTGCATTTGGATATCAGTTATTTGGTACAAAATGTTTAAAAGATAAATTTGTTCCTTTTTGATAAATGGGAAGATTGATCCCAATATATCCTCCAAAGTTCATTTCTTGTTTGGTGCTCTATACCATCAAAGTAATCATTAGTTTCTTCAAGGTAATTAATGAATCAGTCATATAAATTTCACGAGATAAAGAAATAGTAATAACATTATTTTTCGCTGTATGCATTCAAATTCTACCTTATATCTATTTCCTATTATAGTGTTAACAAAATTTATCCATCTCTTTGAATGGAGTTTTTTCTCATTTTGTTTATTGTAAACTTTTACTCTGGCTTCACTGTTAGTTCGAACTGTAAACGATTTATTTAAGAATAATTGAAATGAATTTAGTGCATTAATGACCCCTAGTATTTCAAATTCCAATGATGTCAAACCTTGCTCTTTATAATTTCCACTATTATATATGCAGATTTTTTCTTCATTTTTTGAACTATATTTATTTCGTTTTGATCATATCTCCCCATCCTAATTCTGACACATCTGTAGCTACAATTAAATAATCAGTTTCTAAGGGTAACGTTACTTCTGGTAAATATTTACATTTCTTTTTAATAGTTCTAACTAGTTCATTATCAGTTGAATTAAAGGATTTTTGTCCTCCTGTTACATAAAAAGGATTGCAACTGCTTTGTTTCTGCTATTTTACCTGGGAATTCTAAGATCTCTTTTACTATATACTCTTGGAGTTTTATTTTGCCATTTCCGATCTTCATCCCTAAAGAAGTCTATATATTCTTTCTTTAATTCCATCTTCTTTTTAATTATGATTAGGCCATTATTGATAAATTCTTTAAGTATAATCCGTGAAAGGTATAAATATGATTTAATATCTTTACTAAAAATCAAGATGTCATCCATATAAACTCTACAAAATTGACTATATTTTTTGTAATATCAAATCCATATGTCTTTGAAAGATTGACGGTGCATTTTTTAAACCAAATAGCATAACAATCCATTTAAAATGTCCTTTTAGAAATGTAAATGTTGTCCATGGTATGGATTCTTCTGCCATTTTTATCTGCTAAAATCCACTCTTACGCTGAAATTTACTAAACTATTTACAATCTTATATACTATTTATTAATTGTTCTTTATTTGGAATTTTGTAGCGATCCTCATATATATTATCATTTAGTCTCTAATGATTAATTACCATTCTAGCTTTTCGGCTTTTTATTTCTGCATGATTCCTGACCTTAAAGCCAGTGCTACGATTTCTACTACTACTATGTCTGATAAATTAGTTGTAATAACTCTTCAATTTGTTTTTGAAATTCTAAGTTATCTTGTGGTGAAAATCTCCTTTGGCAGTTTTAATTATATGTAATCAACATTTTTCATATCTAATATGGGCGAAAATTTAATTTTTTCCCAATATTTAATTGAGAGTCTTCATCTAAGACTTGGTTGTCATCTGCAAATTGAATTGTGTAGCTGTTGTTTCATGATATTCTTATACATGGTTTTGCCAAGGCTTTGTAACAGAATTCTAACATTTGAGTTGTAAAAGATTTGTTGAGATTAAGAAAAGTATCATTTGTCTTATTGTCAATTATAAAAGTTGAAGAAGATTCATCTAAACTATCCGAATAGTTATCAAAACTATGAAAACTATCATAATGTATTACAGTTTGGTTCCATTTATTGATGGCATAAGATTCTGTTGAAACTTAGCCTGTGGTAGTTAACCAGTTATAAATTTGACCTTTGCTATTACATAAAATTAGTTAATTTTAAATTTTGCATGGCATTGTAGGTATCCAATAGGGAACATTTCAAGAGGAGGTCCAAGGTGTTTTTTTAATCTAGGCCATTCAGCAAAATGCTGGTGAACGAGGGAGACTGGTGGATGAAACTTGAAGCTTGTGTTTGGAAAGTATTGGGGGATTGTTACATCTTGGAGGTTTTTATGGCATGTGCTTCTGAAAATGAAAAAAGAATGGAAGAGTTGCTTCAGCTTGTTGAGTATACAATACTGCTACCTCCTTCTGTCATTGTATGTAGCTTGGCAGGACCTGCACTACCTGTTTTCTAATTCTAAACAAAGGGATTTAGTTGTTGATTGCTTGAGAGAAGGGAGTTCTGTTTGTAGTGGCCCATGTTTGTTGAATTAACCCAAGTAGATAATGAGAGAATTTGTTAGAACACAAAAAGATATATGCAAGGGTTTTGCCTTGTGAACCTGTGCTCTAAGAGATGATCTTGTTACTTGATAACTGGCAGTGAGGAGATAGTGTGGATTATTTTTCTTCAGACTGCACTTGGTTTACTTCATGTTTTGAAGAAGCATTTGGGAATAAATTATGGACACCATGGAATGAAATATCGATATTAGACCCTTTATACCAATATTTTCCATTACCGTGGCAAGATTGCGATGTGCCATTATATCGGTCATCAGCTGAAATTTCTATATCAGCTTAAGATCATAGAAAATTTTGTGATTCTAGTGTACAATATATACAATTCAGATATGCAAATTCATTCAAATTTTTGTCAATTTGTGGGCTAAGGGCAATATTAGTTTTGCAAATTTGATTTTATGATCTTGCTGTTGGATGTGTTATATTTTGTTTGAAACTTTTTACTATCTTCATATTGATGATTGTAGTTTGGAATTCTTGAACTATTTTACTACTGATTCATGCTGTTACTTCATATCACAGGGGCAAGGAATCTCAGCATAAATTTTCCATTGAAGAAGTCAGAGCTGAATTGGGAGTGATTGCCTTGACTGGAAATTTTCGGTACGGCTATAACTGTATTTGCTTATATTTCAGGATGTAGAACTTATATCAGGAATGGTGTGTGTACATCGATGAGAATATTGATATAAATGTATAAATGTTTATGCTAACATGGTTGACATGTAACATACGTCTGATTGACTTTTATCTGGGGTGGCTATTATTTCTGTCCTACTGAATAATAAAGCGAAAAATTAATGAAAAACCTTTTGTTTATCCAAGATCAGATAGATATTTGTTATCTGACTTGAAATGAAGCAGTTTTTTTTTTAAATTCCTTGAAGATCCATCTGTTCTTTAACTTCCATATCTGATTTCGTTGGTTAACTATGTTTTCATTCCTCTTTTGGGGGAAGTAAAGATTGTATAATACATGATTATGTGCCTGGTTGGCCAAGCTTTTCAAAGAGCTGCTTTACTATGGAAGATCAAGCTAGGACTTGTTCCTTCTCCCAGAAGCTGTTTTCAGAAGATGGACCGCTGAGGCCCATATTTTGATGCCTTTTCGTATCCTGAACACCTTATTACTTGAGAAGTTTAGGATCGTAATTGATGGTATTTACTTTGACCAAAAGCCTTTTGGCGGTTCATCAACATCTTGAAGTTGGGATTGAATCAAAATACTAATACGTGCTACTGTGTATCTTGCATGTTCATTTTTTTTTTCTTGCTATGATTGATTGGATAACCTTTTTATGTAGGATAATGATAGAAGTGATATATTTGAAAGGTTAAAAATTATTACCTGAATTGCCACAGAGAAAATTGTGACCTGAATTATCACTAGGTAAGTCTCACTATTTTTTATCCGTAGGCAAGATTGGGATGAACTGAAGAGTATGCTATCCTTTCAGCTGAAGCAGGTATGGTGAGGTATGCCTATGATGTTATTGGGAATGATTGTATCCAATTTTGATTTCTGTTTGGATTCTAACTGTTATCAGAAGCTTTTTTCTTCTTATATCATGGCTTAATTTTACCATGAAAATCTGACCATCAAGGTTCTTGATGAGTATCCGGAAGCAAAGATGAGTGATGAACAACAAAACTCTTCCTTAGGAGAGACTTACGCAGAATTGTCAAAGAGGTTGGAAGAAGGTATTTCTTTAACATATTTGCACACTTTTTTCTGTCATCCCATCTGCTTGTAGTCTTGGTATTTGATCAGTAGAGGGCTTTCAATTTAGATATTACAGCGACTTTGAATCTTTTTACTGGTGTTAATGTCACAATATTGGCAGAAGAAACAAGAAGAGTTAGTTGAATGCCTAACAGGTAAAATCATGATCTAAAAATAGATATAACAATATGATACTATTGCACATGAGATTCCCACATGACATAATGGAGTGAGAATCTCACATTATATTCCATAACATCGGTCAAAGTACATCAACTTCCCATTGGCAAGTACTAAACAGTACAAACCATCACACATATATGGTCACATTTGGACATATCTCAGCCCGCCTTTATCAAGCTAATAACCATCAGTCAATTCCATTCAATTGTTTATGATAGTAATATAAGTAAGCAGAGAAACATAACATATCAACCATATGAACAATATCAACCAGAATGAATTAGGCATCATCCAAAGTAGTCTATAGTATTTGTGGATTTTTCAGTATCTTCCCCTGATATTGTTCTTAGCTTATCCGTGAAGAATGGCATGATAATTATTAGAGGAAACTGAAGCCAAGGAAAATTTTCAAAGTCATAATGATTTCAAGAACGGAATTTTGTCCGCTAAGTTATAGTTTTCAATATTTACGTCTCAACAATTCTGAACTTCAATTTTGGACTTTATATGTGCCGAATTAATGTATGAAGCTTGATTTGGATCGAGGTTAGTTCCTATGACCAATAGATGAAAATATCAGTCACCATAATATTGCGTTATATTTTTGTATCGGTGATACATTGCAATATATTGACCGATATGACCAACATTTCTCTGTTAATTTATCACTCTTAGAAATTTTTTCTTCTAATATATATAATATTGATATGTATTCTCTGATATATTCGATATTAATATGGCCATAACCAATAATAATATCAATAAAGATATTTTTATCCATGTGGCCCATATATCAATTTTCTTGTAATTTTATCCCACAACTATCGGAGTGAAAAAGTTTCAATACTTGGCCAAAGTTTGTGATATTTATTTCAAGCTTGCACCACTTAATAATTTTATGGTCGTAATTAATTCTTAATTCTGTGTTTTTTACCATTTTATCAACTTAAATAATTAAGTCATCAATTTACCCTAAATTATGGTTTCTTCTTATATGGCCATTAGTTATATCCCCATTTCCTCTATACTTCTTAATCATAAAATTCAAGATGATTATTTTGGACATATGTTTTCCAAATAAAATTAGTATTACGATATACTTTACCATAAGCTTTAAAATATCAATTAATCATTGCTTTTACAGCTTGACTTTAATTTAATCAACAATTAAACTATCATCTTTATAACAATTAATTGTGATATTATCCTTGACTTTGTTACATGCAACTTGGCCCTTATGCAAAAATTTCTAATTAATCTCAAAACCATTTGACCACGTCAAATCTGCTTTATATGTGTTTTTAATGCAACTTGCAACTCTTTATCATAAAAGATTTTTTCAAAAATCTATGTTATATCTTCTTTGACCATAACCTAAAATATTTCTAAATCCATCTTGCTCCATGATTTCTTTAAGCAATTTGACTTCTGAAAACATGTGTTTTACACACATGTTTTCTACAATACCTCAATTTACTAAGCAATAACCTCATGGATTAGTTTGTTTTTCCTTAAAACACCCATTCGACTACCCCATTATTTTTGGTATAAAAATCACTTATAATTTTCATGAAATTTTCCATAAGTTGCACCATAATTTTTCACATGTACTTCTTATGACTCAAACACGATTTTCCTTTTCTTTGAAAGTTCCATTAGAACTTCTTTATTTTTTCATTATGAACATATAAAATTTGAAAACAAAGGAAGATTGTGAATTACTTACTTGATTTCTTCACTATTGCTTTTTCTTCCTTAAAAACTCCCTCAAACTTTCTATTCTTTCTCTCCTCCACCCTTCTCGGCATAGGTGATGTTTTTGTGAGTTTAGAGGCTTCAAATGAAGCATATTTATAGAACTCTTGGATGCATTCTTCACTTCTCACCTCATGGAATACTTGGAGAATTGGAATCATGTACCAAGAACAACCGTGCATGTTCCATCTCCGCTAACTCTTCCTTCTCATTCCTTGGCTGGCCACCCCATGTTTCAAGAAGCCTCTAGATTTTGTTAGTGCTCCATTAACTCTTCAATCTCTAGTTGCTTGACACAACAAATCCTGTGAAGGCATAAAACTTTCCCATAGTGTTTTGTTAACTCATAAGTCTTGAATGGGCTCCCAAGGCTCATTCCTCTGATCCGGCCACCTAGAGGGTATTGGATGATAATTGGGCCATCACCCAATTACATGATAATTGGGCCCTCATTCCTTAGAGACTGCACTCTCTAAGTTCCTTTTTTTTTTTAATGTCTGTTGATGAGAAAAATTACATGTAAATATACCGATCAGCAAAAGGAAAACGTACAAGTACATCTGCAAAGACTAGTTATCGAAGCTGTAAGGATAGTTGTACTCCTGATCCATTTGAATTAGATGTGCTGGTACTGCAGTTTTATCTCTTCATATTTCTAGGCAATATGGAGCGGCATAGGATGGCACTTTTTGATCAGTAAGAGTTGGATGCCAATGGGCCATCACCCAATGTGCATAAAAGGACAGAGTGAAAGGATAAGTAAATCAAGAAAATATGATTGTCCATTTTATGAATCAGGATAAGATTGTTTAACGCAAAGGAATACATGGCACTTTCTACCTGCAGCTTAATATTTTATGTAATTTGAATGGCGACAAGTAGATTTTTACACATTTCTGTGGATTTGTAAAGTGAATGTGGTCAGATAAATATGGAAGTAATGTGATTGTTTTTCAAAAGAAGGGACAATGTGTTAATGGATATGGGCCCTGGATTGCCAAGACCCAGATTATTCTCATAATTATTATCAAGATTAAGTCCCAAAAATCTGGACCATTATGCCGCACAATATCTATTAGTGAATGTTAAACAACATCATAAATTTAGCATCTTAGGATACAGTTGATATCCCATCATTGTTCTCCTTCCCTCTCTTCTTTTCTTCTTTTTCACTCCTTCTCTCTAGATTTCGTGATAATGAGTTAAAAAGCGGTAAAAACCTATTATATATATAGATTGGTGTACCTGTGCCCATTAGGCGCCAAGGCCAATTTTGGCCGGCACATGTGCACCCCTCGTGCGCATAAGGCATGACCAAATTTGTAAAGCACTCACGAGCATTCTTGGGCTCATCAAGCACGTAAATTCTATCTAAAATAAGCACATACGGCCCTCAAGCTTGCATTAGATGTGGGTTCGCAAACTAACTGAGCACATGTGTGTCTCATGTGCCCTTCAAGTGCCAACACCAATGTTCCAATACTTGGGGCTTCACCTAAACCCATTATTATTCTTAATAATGTACTCAATTATTTTAAGCTAAATATCATTATTCCAGTATTAGTATTCGAGTATTATATGGATAGTCTATCTTTTGGCAGATATCATTGATTCAGTTCATTTGCATTGTAAAGGAATGATGAGGGCTTTAAGATTGAAGGCATTCTTAATTTTTTTGGTTGGTAAGAGGGTTAGATTGTGATTTTGAATGACTTTGAATCAGCATGAGGTTTTGGATTCAGTAATAAATGAGGTGGAAATTTTTTATGTAAATCATGCTTAGCTTATCACGACAAGATTAAGTCCCAAAAATCCAAAAATCCATTAGTGACTATTAAAGAACATCACAAATTTAGTATCTTAGGATACGATTAAATTTACTTTATTTGACCATCGACTTCTTGTACCTGCTCAATCATTATATAATAACAGCAATGTTACAACCTAAACCATCAAAATGATTATGCAGGAAAACTGAAATGATATTCAACCTCTCAACAACACTGTGTCAAATTAGATTACTCAAAACATTTAAATTGTTTGCCAAACAATATTTCAAAAATACATAAATCATCCTCTTCACATGATCCTTCATAAACAAACACCCACACGGGCCAAGACTCCTAAGTGATCCAAGGCTACTAATTTGAAAGGTGATGACAATGAAAGGTGAGTTAAAAATTCAACAAGAAATAATTAGGCAATAACAGTAAATATGAGTTACTGTTAGGGTTGAATATATGAGCGTGCAAAAGAAGAATAATGAACATAATGCCGAAATAAATCTCACCAACTAGGGTTGAATATATGAACGTTAGTTTACTTATTTTCTTGTAAACATGGGCTTTACTCCACTATTCAATACTCGTGGAGGCGGCTATCTATATATTGTTTTCTATGGATGGGGCCTTACCCACTATTATAACTTATGGGGGGGCATCGTACAATCTTTTCCTTTTTCTTGATATATAGTGACATGTTAACAATATATTCTATCAATTTCTTATAATGGTTTATTTCAAAATAGAAGAAAGCACTACAAAGCATGTACATTTTTATAATTTGGACATCAAAGGCTTAATTTTGTTGTAGAGATATTTCAAATTCTTGCAAAAGAAAGGACATACAAGAAGACATTCTTCATCAAACTTTAAAAATTCTCAAATTTTTCCAATATTTATCGTGAACATAAAATAAAATTAGGAATAAGGGGCATGCATGCAAGCCAAAGATTAAAAGAAACAATGAACACTTACACAGACCATGGGAATGTGATTATCAGATTGTGAGCCAATATGAAGAATAAATTCAATACTCTTGGATCTTACTCCACTATTCAATGCTCTTGGAGAGGGCTTTCTGTATATTGTTTCCTATAACGGAGCCTTGCCTATTATCATAGCTCGGGAAAGGGCCATCATGTCAATAATATATTTTGTCATTTTCTTACGATGGTTCATTTCAAGATAAAAGAAAACTATCCCAAATATGTACATTTTTTTAGAATGTGAACATCAAATGCCTAACATTGCTCTAGAGATATTTCAAGTTCTTGCAAAAGAAGACACATGCAACATTCTTCATCAAATTCTAGAAATTTTAGGATTTTTCTAATATTTATCATGAACATAAAAAAATTTAGAAATAAGGGACATGCATGCAAGTGAAAGATTTAAAAAAACAAAGCATAAATGAACACTTACATGGGCCATGGGAACATGAATCTCCAATTATGAGCCAATATGAAGAATAAATTAAACAATTTTAGCAAAAGAGTGAAAGACTAGGCTCAAAATTCACTTGCCCTAACTAAAATTACAAAATCCTTCGAGGTTTTTGCTTCAAGATCCCCTTGTTGTTCTCCATCTCTCTCTTCTTCTCTCCTATTTCTCTCTCTTCTCTTAAGATTTCAGGAAAAATGAGTTGAAAAGTGACAAAAACTTATTATATACACAGATTGGCGTACATGCATAAATCAGGCACCAAGGCCAATTTTCATGTACATTGCTCGTGCACAAGACATGACCAAATTTGTAAAGCACGAATGAGCACCCTTCATGTGCATCCTTAGGCACCCCGAATTAGGAATCGCCACATTTGCACCATTCATGTTCTTATCAAACACAGATTCTATTTAAAATAAACACATTTGCCCTTCAAGCTTACATCAGGCATGGGTTCACAAACTAAGCACATGCACTGCCTCATGAGCCCTTTAGGCACCAACCCAATGGTCCAACACTTGGGCTTTTACCCGAACACGCTGTTATCCTTAATATTTGGCTTAATTATTTTAATCTAAACATCATTATTCCAACATTAGTATTTGGATATTACATGGGTAGTCCGTCTGTTGACAGTTATCATTGTTCCAGCTCATTTGCACGGTAGAGGAATGATGAGGGCATTGAGATTGAAGACATTCTTAATTTTTTTGGTTATTAAGAGAGTTAGATTGTCAATTTTGAATGACTTTAAATCAGCATGAGGTTTTGGATTTTGTAATAAATGAGAAGAGCAAATTTTTTATGTAAATCATGATTAGCTTCCTCTCTCAACAAGACTTGTATAAGAACTAGCATTGTCAAATGAATTATTTTATTATTTTACACCTCATTGTGCAATAATAATCTTGGAACTGCTCTTACTATGTGACAAGTGACACATTCGCAAGCTTGTGTGAGTTTCTAGACATCTTGTATTGCTCATCTATGTAGTATACTTTCCTCTTGATTTCCCTAGATGTCTTTAACCAGTGATAGTCTATGGGTTTTCTGTGTAAGGTCTAGATGTTGTGATTCATCTTATTGAATATTGTCTTATTTGCAATTGGTGACAAATATTTAAGATGAAGCATTCATATAAATAGTAATTGTCTTATGACAACATTAAGGTTGCTCATTTATGACTTTGATTTCATGGAATAGCCTCTCTGCAATGCAGAGATAAGGCCATGTAAATTTGACTCTCCTCAATGATATGGGAGGTTTATGCACTGAGCCTTTTGTGACTATGTAGAGAGTTGTGTTCACCTTTAATTAGGAATTACCTTGCTCCAAAATGGATGAAGCACTTTTATGGGATATTTTACTGAGTGATCCATCTTGTTTTGCTTTGTTTGCAGCTTTCCTGAGCTTTTTGGAAGGTCCTCCATTTACATTGCAAAGGATCTGTGAGGTATTTGAACTAGACCTTTGAGAATCTTGTCATTGACCTACTTTGATTTGTATCCTCCATTGGCCCTTCCTCTCCCACAACATCAAAAAATAATAAAACAAAAGTAAAAGGAAAACAAGGAAGAGAAAATGTAGAAAAAACCGCTATTCATATAACATGCTATATGTGTCACTATCTCAAAGGCCTTGGACTTGAATTTGCCAAACATGGAGAGAGGATGCTCATATGTAGAGAAGAGCAGGTGAATCATTTTAATCAGTTCTCTTACACCTGGAAATGTAAATCTTATTTTATCAATGTCTGGTTTTTTTGAAGCTGCTTAATCCATTTGGTGTATGTATTGTTGTGTTTATGAATGAGTTCACGGGTTTTGACTGCGATTAGATACGTGGTTGAGCTGGATCGCCTTGTCTAAGGAAATTGTGGGTTGGTTTGTTAGGTATGCTGCTTTCATGAGGAAACAGAAGTGAAAGTTAAAGTTGCTCTAAACACGGGAGGAGATGATGAAGTTTTAGAAGTTAACTGGGGATTCATGTATGTCCCGCAGAGTGTTGTAGAATTGCATCACTCTATTCTCAAACATTGCAAAATTATGAGAAAATTAGTCTAGAAAAAAAACATAATTGTGAGAGATCTCAATGCTGTATATGAATATCTGTTTTTCTGATTTTATGAAATCTAAAGTATTCTTAAAAATAGAAGTATTAGATGTAGACTAATAAGGCACCTAAACATGACAAAAAAATTCATGTATAAAACCTTTTCTAGATTAATATATAAACCTGTTAAATAACTAGGTTCTGAAATGATTGCAAAAAAGCCAATAACGATGCACTGCCTGAATACCGGAAAATTTCCAAATTACCTCTTATTGCAAAAGCTAATTGGAGTCCAGCCAAATCAATGCAGCAGTTTTGAAATGTAAAAGAAGACACTAGGAAATATCCATAGTTGTCTTCATGTCAACATGCAAACCCAGTCAGGGCCTTTGGTCCTAGAATTTGTTGTTGCTCACTCCTTGTATATCCTTTGGGGTTGCTGCAAGTCTCCAACAATTGGAGCCTTTGCATAATGTATTAAAAAGAGGTAGAACTTTTAGTTGAATGGTGTTAGTAGGACTGGGTCAAATGACTTGACTTCCCATCTATCTATCTACAAAAAAAGATGAATGGATGGGCGGCACATTGCTCAGGGTATCTAAGGGTGCATAAAAGTTTCACCCAAATATTTCTCTTTCTAGTTTTTTACATTCAAATCTAATGCACCGTATGCTGCTAAACACATTTTTCAAGGTAGACCTATAACATCGTTTCATTATTTGTCTTTTGTTTATTTTATTAGAAATTTAATTAGTCAAATAGATACCCTAAACTTTGATTGATCTGCTTGAGTTCTTTTTCGACTAGTGGAAAGAATGAGATAGCCTGGTATTATAGAACCTGAAGGAGTTGGCCTGAACATAGTGAGTTTTAGTAAAATTAATCGGGGGATGATTAGCAACAGTCCTAGTTGGGTTAAATTTGTTGGCTCGTAGATTTTAATTTGGTTGGCAGCTTTTCTAATTCTGTTTGCTGGTAAAAATGTATCCTTTTATCTTTCTTTTTTATTAAGCCTAATTCTCACATTTGATAAAGGAAAACAAATGGTAAATGAGACAGAAAATCTAAACATGAAAACTTTGAACTCATCATAGAACATATGCAACATTAAGCAACAAAGTGTTCAATTAGATAGAAGGTCTATCTTTAGAACATTTTCTCCAACTGCTCAATAATGAAGCAAACAAGGGGCAATGTCTTATCATATGGATCTGTTTGAGATGCTAACCACAAACAAATCAAATAATGTTCGGGTTTATTTCTTTGTGTAGTTTTTTTTTTTTGGTCAGAAAAAGAAATGCTAAAAGCAATTGAATGTCTTGCAAATTGAAATTAGCGTCTAACTATTTAAACTAGAAGGCTTGGATATGAAATACTGAATTGTGTGTAAAGAAACTCTCACCCCATGATAACTAGGTGGTTTCATTCCAAGGCCACATTATCCTATTGAGTCAATAGCCATTGCAAAACTATCATAATTGACCTCATTAAGTGGTATCCTGGCATCATTCACCCACCTAACTATAACCTTACAAGCCTTTTGCCCTTAATCTTTATAACATGCTTCGTTGGTAGTTATTTTCTTCAACTTCCCTCCTCCTTTGGATAGTTTTTTTCTGCATGATATGTAAAGGATACATCTAGTGGACCATTCTGCTTTTGCTTCTTTTGCGAGGCTGTAGATTGAGTAGTTTTACTACTATTTTCACTGCTTAAGTCTCCTTTAGTACCAAAATCAATTCCACCAACTCCATTTCTTTCGCCTTAACCATAATCATCAATCTCATCAAATTTGGGCAATAATTCATTTTTTGCTTGCTCCTATGCTTTTTTATTCATATTTTCTAATCTCCTCATGGAGACGCTCGAGACATTTGGTACATTTTGTTGCATTTCTAAAAACACCAATAATATGTTGCTTTACTCTTTAAACTTCTGCTTAGTTATTTTTCATAAAAGCTACAAACAAAAAAATATATATTAATTGTCTGCACAAAATATGCGTACTTCAATATAAGATCTTTTCTATTCGCCCGCTACTTTGAGATTCCATTTTTTCCACCTATAGTAGAAAGTTGGAACCAATATTATAACATAAAATGCAAATGAAGCTGAAATAAAAAAGAAAAAAAAAAGGGACAAGAAACTATAAAAATGGAACAACCAAAAAGAATCATGTTGAAAAGCAATCATAACATAATGAAAAAAGTGAAAAAAAAAAAAAAAAAGTGCTTGTTGTGTGGCCACACATGAGGAAAAAAGAGCCTCACCCAAAGCATATTAGGCTCAAACCCCTGCTCCTTGAGCCTTGGCATGCCTTAGGCATGCCATTAACAACCTTGCTTGTTTAGCTTGGTCTAGGTGGATTTAGCTAAGCCTGCCTGTTTACTTGTTTGTACCTTGTGTATGGTCTTATGTGATGATTAAGAGTTCATGTGGTACTTGAATTTATGAAGTGTCTATATGTGCTAAAAACTATCAGTGAAGGGGAGGAGGAGGTGGGTACTTGTGCTTAAGTATTATTATTTTGTGATTTGAGAGGCTTAGGAGAGATTGGCCCAAGATTCTTAAGGATAAGAGGTCTTACCAAGAAGTACTTAAAAGGTGTTTTAAAATTAAAAGCACTATGTTGTATACTTAAGTTTAAATAATCTGTATGGTTTTTGTGTATTTTTTTCTGTTAAAAGAAATTGGCTCAGGTCACTGCCATTACGCTTCTAAGCAAATATTGGGATCAGGTATTATAGTATATTTAGTTTCTAAGTAACTTTATTTTACCAGTAGAAATTTTCATAAATACATCTTCTCAGGCTCTTTGAATTCAATTTAAGTTCACAGTTTCAGTCAGTGAGTATCTCAATCCACTAGCAGCTTTGGAGCAAGTGCCATACCAACATTTCTTGGCAATCAAAATTTTAGGACTTCGAATGCATCTTTCTGAAAAGGCAATGAGCAAAACTAGTAGTCATGACAACAACCAGGCTGAATGATGATTGATTTAAAGCTTGGGTTCTGCTTCTTACAAGGGGCGATAAAAGAGATTTCATTGGATGGATATTGCTGAAGTCATGTTGTACGTTTTCTTAAATAATTTTGTGCTTAGATTTGTTAGACGATATATAAATGCTGCATGTTGTAATGAGCACATCATAATAAAGTACTGTTTGATATAAGACATGGACTTGCATTTCCAATCTCGTTATTTGAAAGTATCTCTTGCAATTTGTGCCTGCTTGATTTGTACTATTTTTTGTGTCGCTGACTCTCCACAGATTTAATACTTTTCCTTGTTTTGGGGTTAATTATCTATTGAATACTTTTGATGTCTACTTTTCAACTTCATTGTCTGTCTCTTGAATACTTACAACCTTACTTTTGTGAACCAGATTCTACTAGATGCACGTGGTATTTATCCAAATCTGTCAAAGCTTTCTCTAGCATTAGAGAAGGTATGTTAAATGTTGAATGTCATAGGTGGGATGCTAATCTACTGTGCAATTTGACATAGCATGTCTAATTTGTGTTAATGGAGATTCTTCAATTCCTTATGGTGTGTCATTTTCAAGTACATTTAAACCTACCACTTCCTTTTCTTTTTTTAATTAAAAACTCATTTTTCATATTTGCAAATTGACCTTTCATCAAGAACCTACTATAGGAAATTTTAGTGTCTAATACTTGACAAGAAGTCTCTATTATAATTCCAGTCCACCTGATCCTTAAGAAGTGTGTGCTACCTTGTGATAACATTATATATAACCAATTTTAAAGACAAGACTTATGATGTATCTTAGTGATGTTATATTCTTGTTTGGTCAAATATTTTTATTTTAATAAGTCAATGTTAATAACTCCTATGTAGCATTTGTCTTCTATTTCCCATTGATGCTTTTAGAGGAGGGAGATAGGGTGAAAGAGTTGTGGATTCTTGAAATATTTGCACTTTCCCGTGAATTCTACGTGTCTTTTGAATAAATAGTTGAGAGAACCGAGGAATAATGGCTTGTGCACACATTTGACTCAATCCTAGTAATTCTCCCAGAATAAATGTTGATCAGTTGCAATGACTGTGGTTCTGATTATGGAGTTTATTTCCAAATCTCTAGGCGACACAAAGATTTGCAGAAAGAATGAGCATAAAGAAGTATAGAAATAGCTTTTCAGTAAGCACTAGGAAAAGAATGAGCAATGATCAGGTACATAATGGCCTGGAGTGATGATGGGAACGGAAAGGATAAAGATGAAGGGCTTTTGCAGAAACTCTAAACAAAAAATCATGTATCATACTAGTAAATAACTAACATAATAAGTGGATATCTGAAACAAAACTTTTACTAATTTTGTAATTAATCAAGTATAAAATAAGTGACTTTAAGAATAAAATGAACCATAGTAATAGTCCTAATAGTGAAGAATGAGTATTGCTAATATAAAAATACTTACAAGGCTGATTTTCATTAATACCTCTCATTTTTTCACCACCAAAAAGAATTGGCTTGGAGGTTTCAGTCTTAGAGATTTTATATTTGTCCGAAGTTGTTTTCTCACTTTGTAAAATAAGGATTAATACCGAAGAAAGAGGAACCAAAATCATAAATATGCTTGGTGTTTGGCCATCCCCTAACTTTCATGTAGAATTATATAAAATGTTATTTGGTTGAATGGATTATCATAAGCACTATGATCAGGATATTTTGGTGGCTGAAATGTTTCCCCATACCTAGATAGACCATGAGCAGGGCAATAACCCATATGAGCTTAGGTCCTACCCTAGCCTTGTCAAGCCTCTTATAATTTGGAACAACTAGAAATGAAGTTTTAAACCAATTCTGATTTACTGTGATAACTTCTCTTATAATTTTATAAAACCCCATTCCAAAACCTTCAAAAACCTCCAAGAAATCAATTTGCCAATTCCGAATCACTGTATAACCTAACTTAAGTCAAAGGATGACACATAATTAAGACTATGCACTTGAAACTAAATTGCTGTGATGACTTGTAATTTTTAATTGGTAACTTTTATTACGTGAGTCTCTTTCTAATAGGAGAATTTGAAGTTGGCCTTGAGAGGTCCTGGTTTACCTTAGTTTGTGGGGTGTTATGAACTGAACCTATGAGTTGGGGCCTGCTTTTGACAAAAAGGACAGCCGTATGGATTGCAAGATTTTGGATATTGAAACTACTCATGCCCAGATCCATGCTTAGACAATTTTAGAAATTTGGCTCAATTACTTAAATTTTAAGTGGAATTTCACTTTCTCACTATTTTAATTAACCAATCTTTCTTTCATGTTAACCAATATCTAGACTCCAAAGATGGTGATCTGCTCTCTCTCTCTCTCTCTCTCTCTCTCTCTCTCTCTTTTTTCCCAAGTTAGTGGACGCATATAAGTGCTCCATTCAAATTACATTTATTTTAATTTTTTTACCATTTATAACGACAATTTTAGGACCTTTTCTTTTAAACATGTTACACTGTTAGTTTTCTTACCATTTTCAAGGACAGTCAGCCCTATTGATTTTTTTTAGGATTAAAAATTTTACCACAAATGACAATCTTATTCTGAACAAATATAACAGTGAGATTTGAGATTTTCAAGGTCCGCTGAGGAGGTTATTCTGAACAAATATAACAGTGATATTTGAGATTTTCAAGGTCTACTGAGGGGGAGTGAGAGAAACAGACCAGAGGAGCCGAAGCTTACTGGAAACAAAAAATGGCAAGACCTAGAGAGAGAGAGAGAGCAACAGGAAAAATAGAAGCCCACAGGTTCTCTGGCAAACAAGAAACCACTTGTTGATCGGCAAGTTTCCATTTTTCAGCCACTTCATCCTTGATTTGGCAGACCATTTATTAATAATTTCATAAACTGTGACACATTTTAATTTTCAAGTTTCAAAAATTTTGCCACTTTTCCATATTGTCATGAATCAGCCGATACAGTTCAAATTCATTTAGACACCAGTGTGTATAGGCCAATTTAGATGTGTTTCAATACCAAAGTTGTGAATTGCTCACATACCATATCAGTTCCCTATTTTGTTCTCCACTTACTGGTTGCTATTTGTTCCATGGGATGGTTATGCAAATTAAGTACTACTTTAGGCTGTGCTAGAATGTAGTCGTCTGTATGAAGTGGCAGAAAATTAGCCGTAGAAAGGAAGGAAATTTATCTCCACTTACTGGTTGCTATTTGTTCCATGGGATGGTTATGCAAATTAAGTACTACTTTAGGCTTTGCTAGAATGTAGTCGTCTGTATGAAGTGGCAGAAAATTAGCCATAGAAAGGAAGGAAATTTATCTGTCCTTTTCAAAACCCTGTCTGGGTTGGTTCTCAATTCCGTCTGTAGGTGTTAAATTTTACTTTTAAATATGGACTTGGCTGTCAATATTGAAGATTGGCGTCTGAGGTGCTGCCATCTTCTAGCTTTGAAGAACTAGGCGCAAGACCAATTAATTAAGTAGATATCTGACACCAGCTTGGGGTCTGAGTTTTGTCAAATTGACCAGTTTATCTTTAAAGGACATTATCAGCTCTGTGTGAGAATCCCAGTGAGCACTCTATTTTTGAAAATGCAAACACAGATGCATCTGTTGTGACATTGATGTCAGGTTCTGCATGGATTAGGTTCAAGTACAGAGACGTCTGAAATCTATGCAGGCGTGCTGCGTGGAATAGTTTTAAATCGCAGTGTTACGGAAGTATCAGCAGCAAACACATAGATTGTAATGGTGTCATGGCTTTATCATAATGGTTGCGTGACACATCGTGCTGCATTTAAATCTATGCTCCATAATCATCTACATTTTGAATGGCTCTGTAAGCTGAAATTCTAGCCTAACATAACATGCTGATGAAGATGTTTGAGTTACTCCGAGGCTATATGATCATCTCTCTGAGTGTTCTAGTCTCTTGTGACTAGTTTGACCCATGATTGTTATCTTATAGGCAGATATCTATGCTGTATAATTCAATCTGCTGTGTTGATCATATCTGGCTTAAATTTTTTGTCAGAAAACCGGCTTGCTATGTTTTACAACCTAGACATCTAGAGGGTGATCTTGACTTAATGGTAAGGTTAATTTATTGTTACTTGAAGGTGATAGGTTTAAGCCTTGTAGACAGCCCTTCTGCAATGGAGTGGGAAGGCTATGTAAGATCCATCCTTCTTAAAGCTTGCAATGTGAAAAGCCTTGTACACTGGGTTATCCTTTTTAAGACATCTGGAAGATCATAAATGTCTTGATTACTTTATCTTGGACAACTGTCAGAGGAGACAGCTGATTGTTTTCATCACTTCAAGAATTGGATATTACCGAATGATGCAAGAGATCCGACCCAAGTGTCTAGGGACAACTGTGCTCATTTTAAGTTCATTCGGGCTATTAACTAGCTGGGAAAGGATGTCTAATTTATATTGATAGGAGGCTCTCAAATGTATAATTCAATTCCTAATGTAGATATCATCTTCATCACCGAACGCCTGGACTCCAAAAACTTATTCTTGTCAGAAAAGCTTCAGCTTGAGCTTGAATTTGGGATCCTCATCGTTGTCTCAATAATTTTCTTGCGATCCTTTGTTATCACTTGATTACTTGCAATCCTTTATTTGTCCTCTTTGGCTTTCTTGTTGGTCCATTGATTGAATCTACTTGATAGCAATATCTAGTAATGCTGAAGTCAATTCCCATGAATTAGTCCATAAATTCATTTTGCATCATTCCTCTTATCATCAAAACCAAGCATTTGACCTCATATGGCACCAAATACGCCAAACATGTCACAAATGATTGGGGAGGGGGGGGGGGACCCTGAGCAGTTGTATAGGGATTTCGAATTGGCAGCATTGTTGTCAATGAATTCATGTGATGTGCAACTTTGAATTTATCGAACTATCATTTCTATGTTAAAAATGAGTCAATTTTGTATAATGCTTTAGATCCCTTATGAATTTCTATCCTCCTTAATAGTGAGGATGGGTTAAATCATCAGTATCTGTATTAGTATCGGTTACAATCATATTAGTATTGGCCATTTCGAGTGAAACATATTGGCACTTGACACAATGAATGTAAATATTTTTTTGTGACCACATAAAAATATAGTTGCATATTAAAATTAAATGATCTTTACATATTCAAAGAGTTTTTGTCAATTTATTAAAATTAAACTTATTGTCCTCATTGATTATAGCAAACGTCCCAAGAGGCCACATAACATGTAGATATTGGCTTTTAAAAAGCAATAAAAGGCTAATATATACGGGCAATATTGACTGATATTTTCAATTTATGCTGATATACCATACTATATTGCCAATATGGTGATCTATCGTAATAATTTCTCCGTTTTGGAAAATAGCAAAATTAGGACTTCCCATACTGACATGTATTAGCGATATTTTGATAAATGGCAATGAATTTAGCACTTAATACTTATAAATGGCTTACAAGGCTAATAAATAACTAAGTGGAAGAGGATGAGACTTGAACCCATATCGAGCACAGATCCTCAGGTATCAAGCACTTACTACACTACCCTTATGCCTTAATTTCATATTAAAAGTTTGATTGTATATCTGATGAACAGAACCTGTTGGTGACAAGTACTTTGACCAAGTGTACCGACCCATATTCGAAAGTGAAACCACTTAATGTATTTGTGGAAGGAGATGAAGCTGCCAAGCCATATTCTAACTCTGTAGAAAATGGTGGGGAACATTCAACTGGAGACAAGGATGAGATAATGACAGAGTTAGAGGAAGCTGAAGTTGACGATAAAACCAGTGACATGGAAGCATTTGAGGACATTGCTCATTCAGTGGACAAAAATACTGAGCAAACTAGTAATACATAGATTTGCGGCTGATTGTATTCAGCCATTTAACAGCTGAGTCTTAAAGCTTCTCATGGTTCATTTCCATTTGGAGAGCTATGTATTACCAACTTTGCTTGTTTGCGATGAGGATGTTGGCCAGCCCCGTGTGGACTTCTGTTACTATTAGGCATGCTAGTGGTGGCCACTACATTTGTGATGTATCTCTGCTTGTGATTCTTTTTCTTTCTTTTTTTTTTTTTTTCTTTGAATTGACGTTGGCTTAAAAATCAAACTAAACAAGTGTGAAGAAGAAAAAAGAGGTGAGGAAATACAAACCAGTTCCTTTGAGCATGAGAGCCACGCTCAATCATAATGCTTTTGTAGATCTTTTTCTTCCTCAGTTTTTTAAGTTATCTGTAGCCTGAGGTTGAATTTGCTTTCCATGTTTCTTTTCTCTGCTGATGAGAACTGAAATGCAGGTATTTGGTTTGTACTCCTGCCCTATCGCAAGGTTATTTTGGATTGTTTTTGTTTGGCGGGTTCTGTTAGCGGCCTTTAACTTTGTATGAGAACTTCATGGACTTGTGCTCTGAGGGCTGTAAGTTTATGCGGAGTAATAGGAGAGGAGGATTCGTGTGTGCTTTGAAAAAGGCTTGATAGGGAGGTTGTAAACGGTTTGTGGATCAGGACTTCAGTGCTTCTTCTCCAGCATCAGGGATCTTGGATCACTCTCAATGCATTCTAATCAAAACTAGGGTTATGGATATCTAGAATGGTATGTTTGAATTCGATCTCCTTGCCCTAGATTTATTGCCTCTCTGAAGCGAGTTTGGTACTTTGCTGTAAGAGTGCCAATGTTCTAGCTATGTCAGAAGTTTAATCTTGTCAAGAATGAGCTCAAGGCAATTAATTGTGAGATTGGGGACGTGTCTGCCGCTGTGCCCATTGCCAGAGTTGCGGTTAACCTAGCCAAAGTTCCAAGGTAATCCTAGGGATTGTCGTTTAATTGAGGATGAAAGACTCAGGGGAACTGACTTCTTCTGGGCACCTGAGGAAGGCTTCTACCAACAAAAAGCAAAGGTTCATTGGCTTTGGATGGAAATTTTTGGATGTCTTAGCAGTATCGATGGCTCCATAAGTCTTGGGCCGAATGGGGTTTCTTCAAGGAGGACTGGGATACAGTGGCATCTTACTTGTAGAGCTGCCCGGTGCTTGTTCTCCCACGGGAGGCTGCTCAAACAAGTCAATGCCACGTTTATTTGCCTTATCCCCAAGGCCGCCTCTCCCACCAAAGTTGTAGATGCCAGGCCTGTAGCTCGTTGCAATATTGTCTGCAAGATCATTTATGAGGTTATTACTAATAGAGTTAAGAGGGTGCTTGATGTAGAGAAGGGAGAAAATAGGGAAAGGAAAGGAAAAGAAATTAAGGGGTGAAGAAGAAACAGGAGGAGGATTAGAGAGAAGAGAAGCAGAGATCATCTGAGAACTTATCAATAATTTAAACCATAGAATTAGAGTCCTCATATAGGAAATTTTATTCTTAT
>JAODPA010079667.1:0-27018 GCA_025585075.1 Nepenthes mirabilis | reverse complement strand
AGAGATTTAAAAAGAATAACAATTCCATTAAGAAAGTAAAAGTACGAGTCTTAACAAAATTGTGGGATGGAAAAACATGTAATGAGTATATTTTAACTAATCGTGTTTACTCATTAAAGTTGGGCATGAGAATGAGAGTGGGAGAATTTGTTGGCAAATAAATGAATCAATATTAAATTAATTATGTAAGATTAGTAAGACTTATTTATTTTTATCATTAAATATAAATGTACCGAATTTGATATGATTTAAATAGGTCATAGGTCGGCAAGGCCTGTGAGCAGCCTGTCGTGTTGTCACGGTTTGAAGTATTAAACTTTGTTAAATATGATCAAATATTGTTTATTATAAGCTGTGTTTCGTATGATTTATAATGGGTTGGGACAGATCACGTCATGTTATGAGTGATCGACCCATTTAACATATCTAAGAGAATGAGGCACTAGGGAAGGAGAAGGAAGCATTTTATATAAAATGTGGGGAGGTTAGAGATAATTTATTAGGCTGAGTGAGTAACGCATGGGGAACGAGAAACACTTCATATGGTTTTTTCTTTTTAATTTAAATTAAATGCTTCTTTTGTGGATGAACAACGATGGCCTATTTTATTTATACTTTCTTAAATGTTTATTTTATTTATATTTTAATTAAATATTTTTCCGTTTCATAATTTATATAAAATGGGAAGCCCTGGCAGTTGATTTTATACTATTTTTTTTAATTACCAAGAAAGCAAAATATAACATCATCTTTTGAGGAGGGTTTCCGTTTCTTCTTCCTCTGTGGTCACTGTCGCTTCATGACTGTATTTTACGGGCCTTGTTACTCCAGGCCTAATAGCTCCACTTACCTCAATTGAGACTAGTCCACAAATAGCAGACTTCGGCCCATCAAGCCCAGCCAGCCGATCCACTGACAACACAATGAAGTGCTCGACTGACCGACCTCACTTAAAATTTCAGGATTATTTTTAATACATGTCAATATTATTTTGTTAGTTATTTTAAGATTCTATTAGTTGTTAATTTATTTTTCTTATTTTACTATACCCAATACCTAATTTCGGTTACCGGGAAGCATATATGAAAAAGGAAGCAAAGTATTATGTTCTCATTTCCCTCTGTCTTATTCACTCTCCCTCTGTGACTTTGCTCTCCTCCATTTCTCTTCTGGATTTTGTTGGGGTTAGTCACTCCCTTGTAGGTGACTCAACAAACAAGTCTTGTCATCGGAGATTTTGTGAAGAGCAAATGACGAAATTCATTTGGCGGAGAACAAAACTAGAAAGCAGTTTTTGGTCAACGGGGGGTTGACCGCGGAGAACTAAAGACGGTCAATGCAGAGGTTGACTGGTGAAGAGTATTTTCGGATTGAAAAATGCCGGAGCACTTTTTTAGAGAGGAGAAGTCAGTCAACGGAGCTGACCGACTGATGAGGCCAGCAACTAAGGAACGGGAAGGCCAAGGGTGCCCATTGACAGGCACTGATTTACCTTGAAGCAAGTTGACCGGCCAAAGAAGGCAAATGACAAGTGCAGATTTTGCGCAGTTGAAATTTCGGTCAAAGGGTTGACCGACTGTGAAGGCAAAATGACTGATATGTGCAGGATTTACCGGTTGGTCAAAATGAAAGATTTAACCATTTTGAAAGAAAGCAAAATGTCCAATTTGTTAGGTTGACAAGATTTGACAGGAATACCGGTTTGGTATGAATAGATTTTTGTTTGAAATCCAATTAGGTCCATGGATGCCAGCCCAGAAGATTTTCTGAGCGTGCTTGATCTTAGGGTACTGTTTATGCAGAGTATCTTCATATTATTGGTAGGAACAGATTTTATTTGGAATAGAATATTTGACGGATCAACAATATATATGCATACTGTAAACGGTAAAAAAAAGTGTGTAGAGATTCAAGGGTGAAAAAAGAAAGGAGTGTACTACTAGTGAGGAAAAAGAGAGAAAAACAGAGAGTAAAAACGAAGGAATATTTTCTTGTTTAACTTTGGAGAGTTTTCCCTTTGTTATTTTCGGGTATGTTACGGATACTCGATCTAGAGCATTTGTAACTAATTTTTCATACAGTGGACTTGCAGTGGATTTTGTGTCTCATGGTTTTTTCCTTCGATTTGTGAAGGATTTTCCACATAAAATTTATGTGCTTCTTTTTTTTCTTTTTCTTTTACTGTGTGTGACTTTATATTATTTTGTTCGACCGACCTTTTGCCCCAACAGATTCTTCTTCTAAGACTCTTCGATTCGCCAACTGGGCTGTGCAAGCCGCGATCTCCGAGGCCAAATCCATCACTGTATCCTTCTTCCTCTGCACGGAGCACACTCTCAGAGTTCCTAGGGCTTGGCCAGGAGATCTCCTCGATTACTCAACTTCTGTTCAAATCGGTATGCAGTCAGTTAATTTCTGTTTCGCTTTTTTGGATTTCGGAACTACCCGGTTCCAACATCCAGTTTCATTTGTTTGTTTCGTAGAAATATGGGCTTTTTCTACATTTTTCTGCTTTTTTGCCTTTACTGTCTTGTCTATTTGTATCTCTCACCCTCTGCGTATGTATGCGGCAGAGGGTGTGCGCGCGTGCGAGAGTGTGACCGACTGGTGCTTTGGCAGACGTAACATATCAGCTGTAAGGATGTCAAGCTTTCTAGTGTGAGTAATTGGCCTCGGCTCACGTTTAAGTTAAAAAAGAATAAAGATTGGCTTAACGCCGTTCAAGCTCGAGCTTGGCTTGGTTATGTATTAACAAATCAAGCTCGAGCCTAGTTCAAGCCGATCTCTTATTTTTACCAGAGCTAAAGGATTAAAGCTCTGCTCGAGTTCGAGCTTAGCTTGAGCCCAGTCAAAACATAAATAATCGAGCTGAGCCTAAATATTATTCAAGTTGGCTTGGCTCAGCTCGAGCCAGTCGGACCGCCTTTTTTGTCAGGTATAAATTGTTGGGGGCTATTAAACCCTTCCGCCGGCGACATTTCGACGCAGCTCAGCAGCTCCCATGGCGACAACGCTCTCGCAGATTGCCCACTCACAGATAGAACCCTCAGTGCCTCACAAACCCCTAAAATCAAGCCGATTTCTCTCCTCCCAGATTTCACTTCCTCTGCGCTGGAACAGCTTTTTCGTGTCCACATCCTCACTACATTCTCGTAATTGCTCTACCTTCCTCATTTTTATCCATGAACAAACCGTCTCGCTTCGTGATCATTTCTTTATATGACTTCTTCTATGTTGTTTCTTTTGCTATTAGGAGGTAGGCTTAGTTGCCCTGAGACCAAGTACTCTTCAAATATGTCTGCAGTGACCTCTTTTGACAGTTCGAGGGCAAAGATGTGCGAGAATGCGATTATCGTGATCGATAATTACGATAGCTTCACTTACAATCTTTGCCAGGTTTGCAGTTTTTGACCTACTCCATTTGTTTAACAGTTGTTGGGAAGAAAACAAAAAGAAGAAGAAGAAGGAAGCTTCATAAGAATGACTGGATGATTTGTGTTTCATATTGTTTGTCTTTTAAGTGAAATGGAAAATTAAGTATCAAGAAAAACTTATGATGGATTCAAAATACACACTCCACGGTGTCGTGCAAATAAACTCAAAGCCCCTGTCTAACACTAACCACCCTTTTCCTCCCGAACAGAATATGCAACTAAGCACAGAGTTTGCATAATAAGATCTAACTAGGAAAATCCTTCCCAATTAAGGAAAAAAAGTTATGAGATAATCTTCAAACAATATTCACTATGAATATTTGTTTATAAGTAACCCGTTCAAAAGCTCTTTACAGTAACCCGTGTGAATAACTAGTTGAATATAATCCAATACACCTAATAATTCAGAAGAGCATAGTATGATGAGAAAACAAGTAACCAATTGGTAAAACTTCATACTTCCAATACTAGAATAACATACTTGAATTTAGCGAATGATAAAACTTGCATTGAACATCAACCGGATGCCGAAAATCTTCCCACTCTCTCTTTTCTCTCTTCTATTTATTCTATCTTTACATGCAGCACTCATTGTGTTTTCAATGTTCTAAATCTAATCTAAAAGTTCCATCAAGATTTTTATACCTAGGCTGGCATTTGAACATCACAGATAAAAGCTGCTTTTGCGCACCCACCGAATTTGGTGCACGAGCGACACCCCAGGGCCTCCTCAGGCATGCCTGCGACTGGTGCACATACATAAGCAGCCCTTTATTCTTCCATAGGGTTCCAATCTCCTGCAACACTGCAATCCTTTGGTCAAAAGACTTTTCACATCAAATCCAAGTGAACCACTAAATGATCTGTTCATTCAGTGTGGGATTTATAAGGGAGTGATCTAAAATATGAAAAAACTTCTTCTCACGACTTTGTGGGGAATTCCTCTTCTCTTTGACGATTGTTGTCTCTTATCCCTTTGGAAACTTTCCATCCATGTGGATCCTAGCATTGGCATTCGTAATGTTGAATGAATTCACTTCATTCACTTCCTCTCCATCAATATACTTGGAGTATTATCACCCTTATTTGATGCTTTGACATCTTAGGGTTGCTCTTTTCGGTACACCACCTTGGCCTCCTTTTTCTATCTTAACTAACCCTCTCATCGGTCACCTCAGTATTGCCATTGGCAACTAAAACCTCTATCAAGTATTAGAAATGCTTGCTTCCCTATGCCATAATCAAGGAGCCTTTGGTGAGTTTCAATCGGCTTTTGCTGAACGTCGTATAAAAGCTTTCATAGCTAAGCTTGCCAGCTGAAATCAAATTTAATTAGACGTCCAATACATGCCATACCCATTACAATACGAGTCCTGTTATTTGTTCGCAAGTTAACATCCCTACTGCCAACTACCTTGATGAGCCATCATTCCCCATCTTTATTATCACATAGCCCCCGAACATATAGAAGGTAATAGAACTTCCTTGATGTCTCATGTAGTGAGGGTTCACTATCCATCAGCCAATTCGTCTCTTGACCCATGAAACTCTGCATCTTCACCATATCAACTACTAGAAGGTTACCATAGGTAGCAGTAGAAGCCCGATAATTGCCATGACGATCTTACTTCTCTTGCTACTCGCTACCACCCTCCTTCTCTTGCTTCCGATTGAAGTAATTTCGCTTCATGGAGCCCTTTTTACCATAATGAAAGCACTTGATGTCCTTGATCTTGGACCGACTATTACACTTCTCTAATTTGCTATCTCGGTTGATGTCCCATGCTCGCGACCTCTTGTTGTGGCCAAGCCAATTGGCTTTCCCGAAACCTCATTACTTTTCCTTTGCCTATACCTATTTATAATCAAAGAAAAGACGTTTTCATTGAGATTGAGCATATTCTTGTCGAACAACAACGTTGTTATTATATGATCCTAAGAGTTTAGCAATGAAGCCAATAATACTAAGGCCTTATCCTACTAAAGAGTGTTTTCTGTAAGAAATAACTTGATTGTGCAATTAGTCAAATCTCTCATATTTGTCCATTCCGTATCCTTCAATTTTTTTGGTCTGTCCTCCTTCTTCAAGGCTGTTTCCGTTCCTTCTTGGGTCAACATGATCCCCATTCTTTCTTATAAAATGACAAAACTATTTTGCTTGTTAAATTGCTTAATAGAGATTAGCAAGCCTTTCAACGTCAATGTTGCCAAATGTTGTTTTCACATCAAAAAATCTATACTTTGATACCACTTATTGGGATTCAAAACACGCACACTATAGTGCAGCAAAAATAAACCTGAATCCCCCATCTAATGTCAACCATTATTCTCTCCTGATTGAACACGAGGAAAATACGTAATTAAGTATACAAGTTACACAACATGATTTAACATGGAAAATCCTTATCAAATAAGGAAAAAATTATGAGATAACTCTCAAATAATAGTCATTATGAATATTAGATTACAAATAACCCTATTTGAGTGCCCTTCATGACAACCCGTGTAAATAATTAATTGAATACAACTCCAATACATATAGCAACTTACAAGAGTATAATACAATGATAAAACAAGTAATTAATTGATAAACATCCTGCAAGTAAGGATAAAACAATATAACTAAACTTGCTGAGGGATGAAACTCGAATCGGACCTTAACTAGATGTCAAAAATTTTCTCATTCTATCTTTTCTCTCTTCTTTTTTTTCGTGCAGCGACCGTTTTATTTTAAATACTCCGGATCTAACCTAAAAATTTCATTAGGACTTTATACCCTTGGTTAGCATTTGAACACTTGCTAGAACGCGAGAATGGTGGCTTATAGGCAAAAGCTGCCTTTGCGCAACCACTCGAATTGGAGCACAAGCGCAACCTTAGACACACTTGCTATGGTACACATGCTTGAATATCCTATCATGCGTCTATCAGGCATTGATCTCTTGTGATACTCCAATTCTCCACTTGAGCAAATCCTCACATCAAAACCGAGTGAACTACTAAATGACCTCGTTTATTAAATGTAAGACTCATAAGGGAGTAACCCAAACTCAATACCAATGAGGAATATGCTGCTTGAATTGTCATTGGAAATGTAGGAAGGATTGAGTCCTTCCATAACCAGTCAATAATTGAAGCTTTAGCAGGTCACTTATTGAAATCTCCGGGCGGTGCGAAAAACTTGTGGCAAACCAATAAATAATATGAAAGTTTCTCCACCGTTAAACCAAAGCAGCTTGGGATAAATTAGATCAAATATATTGATGAGAGTGTTCACAACTGTTTGTACAAGGTACTGCAGCAAGCTACTGGCATGTACTCCAAGTTTACATTTATGGAATTCATTTCCTATAGAGAATTCCAACGTTAAATAAATCCGGGATAGGATTAGTCTCCTTTTACACCACAACCCCTGGAAACTATTGGTCTCAAGTCCACAAAGGCCATGGAATGCAAAGCCTTTTTTTCTTCATTTGCTTCAGCATGTCTTGGGAGCATCTGGACCTTCTTTGTTGAACTCTTTGTCCTGAACTATAGTGTGAGGCATACATTAAGTTGCTTTGCTAGTAGGCTTTTTTGTTAATTTACTCGATCTTTAAAATCGCTTGTTGAAGGTGAGCCTCAATATAAATGCAAGATTGTTCCATTGTGATAGAGAAACAACTTTTTTTTTCAATACAGAGGCAAGGCTGTGTAAACTGGACCTTTCCTAGGCCCAGTGATGTGGGAGTATTGTGCAGTGAGCTATCCTATATAATTTTCTTATTGAATCCATCATTGCCAAGAGTAGTCAATGGCCTTGGGAGCTAGAGTCACCATTTTTTCCCTATGATACTGTTAAGGCTTCAAGCATCCTGAAGGATTGTAAGAGTATTGAGATTTGTATGCTTACTTTCCCTGCCTCCCATCCATAGAATAGAGCCCGTGGAGTATTCTTTAAAATAATGGTAAAAGTAAATGAAGGGCTGAAGATATCATTTTTAGGAGTACGTGAGATTTCTTTGTTGACAATTTTTTATCAAAGGAAAGTTTTTGGATATAAAATGAACCATTATCATTTTTTCTTCCCCTTCTCCTTATTGATCCTTGACTCTTATAATACTCTTCTGCAATTTCACTTTGCCGGTACACTGTTGGTTGTTGTCTTTTAGTTTCCTTTTCACTTATACATTTGTTTTTTTGTGCATGGAGTCAGTTCTGTATTGTAGTTTCTTTCTGTAAATGTGTATTCTTTCCACAAGTATATTTGAGTTAATTGCTTCACTGTTGTTGTATTTTTAAAGTACATAGGTGAGCTAGGGTGTAAATTTGAGGTTTATCGAAATGATGAAGTCTCTGTGGAGGAGTTGAAAAGGTAAGTCAATAAGTCCGTTTGACTGAACATTTGAATTGTCTGTTGATTTAATGGCATATTTGCAGACAATCTAGAATATCTGGGCTATTGTTTCTTCTAGTGCGCATTATGTTTGTACTTATGCTGTAATTCTTAATGCTTCATTGCAGGAAAAATCCAAGAGGTGTCCTTATATCTCCTGGACCAGGTGAGAACTTTTGTTTGTGTTCTTTGAAAAGGCTATATTTGATGAGAGAGTGTATTGAAGTTAGTTTGTGTTCAAACTGATGGGTACACTTAGCCGTCATTATGTTTTGCCATATAGGCAGTGCAAGTCACCGAAATTGTTGCACTTCTTTTATTTTCTTTAGGTATACCCCAAGACTCGGGAATATCGTTGGAAACAGTTTTAGAACTTGGACCTATTGTGCCTTTGCTTGGTGTTTGCATGGGGTTGCAGTGCATGGGAGAGGCTTTCGGTGGTAAATGCTTGATTATTTCCTTAATTTTGTATTTATATGTTTATTATTTTCTAATTATGTTTGCCACTATTTCCAGGCTGTCATCACTAACAGCCAAGTCATATGCATCAAGTCTGGCCCATCTACTAGGTTGGCCATTGTTAAAATACATACCCAATGGTCCCTGAGTAAATACCTCCAATTAACATTGATGATCTTTTTTCAAATATTCTAGTACCTTTTTTCTACAACAATTGTATTTTACAATTGATTTTGTAACTTTTCATGTTTAAGGTGTTGCCTTACAAAAAATAAATTACCACTACAGAAAATTTGTTGAATTGTTAAAATCTTAAGATAATTTTTAGATAGTTGTATCCAAATTTTTTTTTTTAAAAAAACATAGATAAGTTATGCCCTTATCTATCTAACCAAATTAATTGAATAGAGTGATGTCCAACATAAGTACTATAAAAAATTGCCTTGGCAATTATTTTAACAAACTTAGATAAATAAAGAATTTTTCGTATGAATTCTTAACTTTGATAGAAATCTAGTTTATTTGTTTTTTTCCCTGATAAGTAACTATTTTGTAATAGTAAAAAAGGGGCCCCAATGGGCTCAAAGAAATTACTCAATCCTAATTCAATTGCAGAACAACCATTATGTAAATCCGTGATAGTTCTTATGCATGAATTGAAGGAACCTATTGTGTAACACTTTATAGCAGAGCAATCTTTTTGGAAACCTTAACATGATGTTGTTATCTAGTGGTGACAACTGTCAATAGATTCCATCATCATGTGACAGTTTTTGGGGGTTCTAGATGTGATGTCCATGCTCTTACATAGAAGAACGTAATTGTTCAGTGCCAGTATTGCCTAAACTTGTTCAAGGCTCCAAATATCCTGATTCTCGAAGAGTGAGGCACCCAAGGTTTGTCAATCAATGGAGTCCAATCATGTGGCTCCGGAAAGCACAGCTTCGGACTGGCTAAGCAGTGGCATGCTGATTGCTTGGCATCACCTACTTCATACTGTTGATTATACTTAAAAGCGCTATTACCAATGTATTCTCAAGTTATTACCATTAGCAATTAAATATTGCATGCTTCTTCGTTTTATATTTCCATCCTTGGAGGGTTCTATTCTATCACCAATAGATCTGCCCTTTTCCCCAGCCACCCCTCAGTAGCTTTCCTCTGAGAGCACTTACAAGTCCCGCTCTTTGTTTTTGTTTCTCGATAATCTAAACCTTGTTTAATCTTGTAGGGAAGATTGTTCGTTCTCCTTGCGGAGTGATGCATGGAAAAGGTTCATTTGTACATTATGACGAGAAGGGGTACGATGGCTTGTTGTTTGGGTTATCCAAGTGAGGTTCTATCTTCTCATACCATTTAACCTTTTAATTTATATATAGGCGGTAATACATCTTCATAAATGTAAAATGGGAGAACCATCTACTATATCTTTCTCTTGGAGGAAGCGGGAATGCTTACACCTGTAACATTAAGAGTTGGCACAACTTTCTCAGATTCAAAACCTGTGACACCATATCCACAAATATCCAAGTGAAATGGTGCAAACTTGCCATTGATTGCTGTGTACATTTCTTAATTAGTATGATGTTTGAAAAATACCAAAGGCTCCAAAACCGGTGTCAGTGTCAACCAATAAAAAAACTAAGAACCAAATTGGACCTGGATTCAGATGGAACGAATGATGAAATATGTGTTTTAGGGGATGCAAAATGTTCCCTTGATTTGTTGCACCATGCTTGCGATATGATTACTCAGTGGTAGGATCTGGTTATTCAAGCAGGAATTTGTTTAGTTTTGGTCAGCTGAAATATGACTCTAGTTTAGTAGAGAAGTCATAGGATTGAAATTCCTTTTTTAATCAATATTGTGCAGTTATTTTACCAAAAAGTGATGTATCAAATGGGATTTGACTGTGCTGTTCTTAATCTAAAAGTGATGTATTTTTTGGATTTGATTAGTGGCATGTGTCCAGTTAATTAGGTATGTACATTTAGTTATGTATTGTTATCTCTGTCATTGCCATTTGGTGTTTCCTCCTTTATACAGAATTGGTGTTTTCGATATCCATGTTATATCTTGCCGGTTCCATGTCCATGTATCATTGTGTTCATGTTAAAAGGGTAAAATATAACCTGTTTATTTGTTCCAGTCCCTTTACTGCTGGCAGATATCACAGCCTTGTTATCGAAAGGGATACTTTTCCTGATGATATACTTGAGATTACAGCATGGACTGAAGATGGGTTGATTATGGCTGCTCGTCACAGAGAATACAAGCATTTGCAGGCAAATCTTTCTTTCTTTCAAGCACTTTAGGATATAATTATTGTAGTTATTGTAAAACCTATAACCTTTTAAGTGAGGCCTTGTCAGAACTAATTGGCGGAAGATAACTAAGACCATAGCATAAGCTCCAGTAAAATGTTGGCTGACTATAGGTAGAGAATCAATGAGGATCAGAAAATATTCAAGGCTACAGATTTGTTGTACTCAGTAGTCAATTATGAGAGCAATCTCTAATTGCCTTCAGATTTAAAAGCAATATATATATATATATATATTATTTTTTGGGGGTGGGTGGAGGGGAGGGAACCCTGGTCCACTTGAATTGCTTTCTGACTGAGAAAATGCAATTAAAACATTGGATTGTCCTGCTAACAAGTTAGTCGGGAAGCAACTAATTACCCCAATTCAAGGGGCTAAATTGTGGCAGCTAACTCATTTGTTGTGAAGCTGAAACTTTGCTGATTACTCATTCCATAGTCATGCGATGCCCATGGAATTGACATGCTGTTGTGGGCCTTTATTTTCATGTAGAAGTTTGTCTTGTTTGTCTTGCATTATTAGTGGAAGTACACTGGGACTTACTTTAGTGATGGTAATCTTCTGAAGTCCATCAATTTGGATATTGACTTGGAAGCATTTGAATAGGCAGGCAGGCAGGCTTGGAGGAAAGATTCTGTCTCCTATAAATTTCTGGAATAAGAAATCCTCCACATGGAGACGAAGTTAAGCAAGAAATGCCATCTTTACGATAGGAGCTGTGAGAGTGCTCCCAGACTTCATACTGTGAAGATTTCATCCTGGCATCATTGGTGGTTTAATAATAAGATGAATCCAGCATGTTTTAATTTGTTGTCATAATCTTAACTATCTATATTTCCAGGATAAAATATTTACCTCAGGAATATGGTAGAGGATAGCTGGAGTCCTTTATTGCTGCAGTCAACAATGCTTCATATCACTCTTTGGGAACCAAAAACCATACATGTACTTTAGTGAAGCATTAGTAGAAATGCTAATAGGTTATTTATGACCCTTACTGGGGAGGGAAATGATTTTGGGACACCCTATGATGATGTGTCCTACATCCATTCATCTATGCATATATAAGCTTATTAGTATGAATAGATAGATAAGATGACATGCCGCCAGAAATTTTCCCCTATCATCACACTACCATGATATAACTACTCTTCCTTTGCAAAATACACTTTGAGTACTCAAGCCCTCATGGGTCCTCTGATGGACCTCCACCTTTGTTTCACATCATATTTGAGTATATGTCTGCGTGTGTCACAAGAGAGCAACAGTGAGATGACAGTTATCCCAAAAAAATACAAACTGTGAGTTGGACGTTAGTTTGGCAGCGCATCAGTTACATCTTTTTTGTCTGCTGTATTACTTACCATATCCACTGTTCCATTATGGGTATCTACTCGTTATCACCTTCTCATGTGTTGTTTTGTGTGATACAATGACTTACCTCACTGTTGTACTTGCTATAGGGAAATATTAAGTACCTGAAATACCCACTAGATTGCGTACTGCAATATTTAACCAAGTAACAATGGGGCTTATCTTTGATAAACATTTTTATAAGCCCAATATTGTGTACTTAAAGATGCAGAAGTCATGTACAATGCTTGCTGTTTTTAGTGTCTCTGATCAGCCGGGTCATGTACTGGCTTTAATTTTATCAATCTCTAAGACGTAAACTTTTGTCAAAGCTTTGTTTGTGGTACATTTTGATCAAATTTCTGATTTTGCTCACATCATCTCCAGTGGGAACAAGTGATATCTCAAATTATGTTTTGGATTTCAATGTGGTTCTTATCTCGTCTTTTAATTTGTTAAATCAGCATGAATGGCTTACTGCTGTAGAAGTCTTAATGTGCAGGGCGTCCAGTTTCATCCTGAAAGCATTATAACGACTGAAGGGAAGACGATCATTCGAAATTTCATTAGGATGATAGAGAGAAGAGAAGCCGACACACTGACATGATAATTCTTCAGGAAGCCACATACCCTCAGACCCAAATCAGTCTGAACCTTGTTTGTTAAAATATTTGCTGAAAAGATAGATCTTAATGGTGGGCAGGCTGGCCATGAGACGCACTTGCGAGCAGTACTTCCTGCTTTTCTGTTTGCCCATCTCCTATTATCTAATGCTCAGATAGGCAAAATAATCATCCTCATTTCAGGGGGAGCAAACAATTTGTTCTATTAGCGTCTTATTTCATTTGATATAAAATATAAGACACCACATACAGTATATTATTATTTGCTAAGCTCTTGATCTGACGAACTTGCATATGATTATGGAATGGTGAGGCAGCTACCAAGCCCATTGTCAAGCCAATCAGTCTATCCTAGCTACGTGTCACGGTTTATATTTTTATAGCCACAAACAGTGCGTCGTGTTTGGTTTTTGCGGGAACAAATATCAGCGAAATCAAACCAAAAACACTCTTGGGTGCTTGGGGTTAGTTTTGAGACGCAACGTGGAAACTTATGTTAGTGTCAAGTTTGTTGAATATAATGAACTCACTTGATGAAATTGTGAAAATTCAAACAGTAATAAATAATGATAAAGTAATAGTCAAAAATGAAAGAATATGTTAAGAATTTATTCCCCCAAAAGAGGTTTATGGACTTTTTGGGCTAAGATATTAGTATTTTTGTGTTCGAGAATTGTGATTGTTGTATGGATAAAAAATATTGTCTGTCGGGTATTAAGCTTAATCTTGTTTCTATATATTTTTAATCAAATTTTGTGTAATCACAAAATAACGGTCAAAGGATTGGTGGGATTTACTCCTTGGTATATTCTTCGATATTCAAATTAGTATCTTCTTTAAATAAGAGGAAAGATAGAGGATGTAAAATATATATTTATGTCCACGGAATTGTGCTCTTAAAGTAGCTTTTTAGATTAAAAGAGAGCGCTCTTGGCGTCTTTTTAGTAATTATATATTTTGTTTGAAAAGTATCCAAAAAATTATCTTATTTTGTTAGAGAGGACCGGCTTTTATAGAAGGTGGGCAATGGTTAACAATTAGAAAAATTAACAAACGGTTAGTATTTATCTCGACAGCGGTTTTAACTAACGTCCGATGTCGTTAGTTGGAGAATCATTTGGGTCGTTAAATTGGCCTTGGTCATATTTGTCGAACTGGGCTGCATTGGCGTTTTGGGCCGTTAAGCTTTGTCCTTTAGCTTGAAGTTGTATTGGACCGACTTCTATGGGCTGTCGGATATAATATTTATTATTAGCCTACATATTAAGAGGTTTGAAATTCAACTTTCTGGTATGAAGTCTGAAAGCATCTTTTTGTCCGAGTCTAAATTTTTGTTTTACGAACTCTATTAGCTCATTGGATAAAAACGTTCAGTCCGAAGGCTTCCATTGAGTGGGAGCAATTAACTCGATGGTCTTTATCCTGCCGTTAGTCATTGCATTAAATGTGCGTCGCTTCAGATATTAAATTGCTCGTTGAAAACGTGTAAATTGTCATTATTAGGCGATTTGACGTTTGGCAGAGCGAATGGGCAGTTGACACGTATCAGTGTCATGATGAGACGCCTTTTTTGAATTTTGAAGTCAAACAATGCCGTTTGAAGCCTTCTCCTCTGCCTATAAATGGGCAGTTGAAAGCTTGAGAAATAATTTCGATTCCTTTATCTCCACTTTTTTACTCGAAGATTTCTTTTACCTTTTCTTGTTGGAGATTTTCCATGGCGCCTGAAGTTCACCTTTGCCGACGTTGAGTACCTTTGAGCTCGGTATAAGATTCCAAGTTCTTTGGTATATCTCTTATCTGGGGTGAGTGGACGAGCTTTTTCTCCTTTGAAAGGGTATATTACTGTATACGAGACTCGTCTGAAAGGTGGTATCCGATTTCCTTTGGGTCCAAAGTTCTATAAAATAATGGTGGAGCTTTATATACCGATCTCCAGACTTTAGCCGAATGGTGTAAGGTATCTTGTGTCTTTCAGCATTTTTTGCTTGAATTCACAACCTGATTTTTAATGTCACGGCTGTGAAAGTCTTGTTTCGTTTTCATCACGGACAAGGTTGGATCACTATATCTCCTAGACTGGAATATGGCTTGAGTGAAAGAAATCCTGACTCCACAATAAGGTGGAATGACCGATTTTTTTATTTAGCGGTTTCTTCTACATAGAAACTTTATACATAGTGGGGTCAGTTTTCTGCTTCTTTTTAGACTGATGTTTATGACCATGAGAAAGCCGCAGTCCAAAGGTTGACAAACTTCATTCGTGAAAAGGCTACAATCTTTAATGAAAATAAAAAGAACGCTAGCTTTTCACTGAGTCCCTTGTACAAGCTAAGTGGGAGCCTATGGTTAAATGATCCGAGACCCTTGCGGGAAAATCTGTTTATAAGAGAAAATATAAAAGAAAGGTTAAGGTCCTTAGAATAAAAGAGTCCTCGGCCAAGGAGCCCCAGGACAAGGATGCCTCAAAGGGCATTCAAATAAAGGAGCCGTTGGCCATTACGCCTGGAAATAAAGAGGCCTCGGTTGAATCTAGTTTTGAGGATGATGCCACTATTGATCAGCTAATAAAGAGGAAGCATCCGACGGTCAGATTGGACCCAATTTCTACGTCTTCCTCAGCCCAAGTTCCTGAGGCCGTCGGGCCAGTTGAAGGCGGTGAGCCTGTAGAGTCTGTTGCTGAGGAGCCCTTGCTTGATATTCCGATTACCTTTATTGAGGGTATTTCTTGAATCAGCGAGATTTAGTCTAGTGAGGCTAAGGGGATGCAATTACTTGAGCTCTTGGTGACCAACATGGATGAAGTAGTCACTTCTAAACTTCGTGCTAATATTGCAGAGGATCATTCTCTCGAGCTCCCAGAGCCCGAGATCTGTCTCGAAGTCGAGACTGAGGGTCGAGTCGTTATGGCAAACGTGCCACTTTTGGGTGATCTCACGGTCGAGGTCAAATCTGAGGCAATCCTCACACCTGCTGCTAGAACATTTGGTTTTAATCCCCAAGTGCCTGTGTCCGAGGGGAGCGTTGTGCCTGAAGGAGTTGAAGAGGAGGTAGAGGTGGCTGGCTCAGAGTTTCCAAGTCCCAAAGTCCAAGTTGTCTCAGAGACTCATACGGGTGATGCAACTCTTGGGAATATTTCCGTCTCCAAGGTACTGTCTGAAGTCTTCTTTAAATTTTACACTATCTTCGTCATATTTGTTAACTTGCTGTATTTTTTTTGCAGTTCCAAGATATGGTCAATCGTCTTTTTAGCGCTGCCAATCACTTTGCTCACAACTATGTGGAGAAAGAGAAGTTTCTAGTTGCTGAGAAACATATCTCTCAACTTGAGCGCGACATGGCTGACATGAAGCAGAAATATGCTCTCATTAGAGACCAGAACTTTAATATTGAGAGTGAGTTTCGGGCTTCTATCCATCCCGAGGGCATTACGAAGATGTTGGAGCACAGCAATTGGGAAGGCATCAACTTATGTCGACAAATTGTTCAGATGCTGGCCACTAGTATTCCTATTTTTGCGTTTCATCCGAGGAATGCCAGTGCTCGCCACAGTTCCAATGTGTTGTACCTTCCCAAGAACGATGTGGACTCTTGGGAGCCTTTGCTAGAAACTGTTGGGCCTCGTCCTTACTCATAAAGATCACTTGTATTCTTTTTATACTTGTAATAATTTTTCAATGAATGAAAATTTATTTTTCAAGTTGACTCTCTCTCTTTTCTTAATGTGTTTTGCTAGTCGGACATTTTATATGTCTGACTTTAAGTATTACTTAAATTAACCTTGACTCACGACTTTTGTCCTTAGATTGACCGAAGGATGTCAAAATATCCCCGTGTCTTTTAAATCTTTCTAGGACTATATTCAGCTAACGATACTACCTTGAAAGCCTTTGCATGCGTCCTTCTAGGGATGCCCCCCAAGTTTTTAGTCATTGGCCTTATTTGAGACGCTTGGTAACATGACTAAGTTTTTATTGTCGATCTCAAATGGATCTTTCAATTATATGACTGAGTTTTACTGACCAGCAAGTATGGTCCTCGATACAGGTAAACAAACTTCACCTGACTTAGGGGCAGTTTAGATTATGCAATGTAATAAAAAATAAGTAAGCACAAGAATGAATAAAAAACTAAAATTTTATTAATAAATTTTACAAAGATACAAGTACTACTCATGATGCAAACCTTACCTAGTAGTACATTTAATCATTAAAAATATTTTTTAAGGTGGGAGGTATTCCAAGTCTGCGGAATTAGTTTGTCATTCTGGATACGTAACTTGTACACCCCATTCTTAAAAATGCCAAGCTTATTCCAATCAGCATTTTTGCCAATGGCTTCAATACCCCACAACACTAGGTCCCTTATATCAAACTATTGTGCATTCACATTTTTGTTATAATATCTAGCAATCATTTGTTAATATGCTGCCATTTGCAACCGTGCCTTGTCTCGGACTTCTTCAAGTAGATCAAGATTTTTTCAAAACCTTTATGAGTTATAACGTGAATTAAACGACTTGACCCGAAGACTAGGGAATCTGATCTCTATTGGAATAACAACCTCGATCTAATAGAACAAACTAAAGGGAGTCTCACCGGTCTCTCGGCCTCGTCCTATATGATTAAAGGATCTATGGCAGTTTGTCCACCCAATAACCCTAACATTTTCAAGTGTTGTCTTTAGACTGTGTAGTATTGTGCAGTTAGTAATTTCTACTTGTCCGTTACATTGTGGAAAAGCGACAGAAGTATAAACCAATTTTATATTCAAACTAGTACAATAATTTGTGAAACGTTTGCTAGTAAATTGGATTCTGTTATCATTATAATAACTTTGGATATACTAAATCTACATACAATGTTCTGTCGAACAAACTCAATTGCGTTCTGTTCAGTAATTTTGACGAGTGGGACGGTTTCAACCCATTTTGTGAAGTAATCTATCCCAATGATTATGAATTTTCTTTGTCCCAATACAATTGGAAGTGGTCCAAGGATATCAAACCTCTATTGTGCGAATGGCCATGATAATTGTGGAGCTCGGAGTTCTATATGTGGCTGATGGATAAGATTCCCATACATGTGACAGTTTTCACATTGCTGAACGAAGTCCATAGTATCATGTTTCATGGTGGGCCAATAATATCCTTATTTTATTAGTTTGAAAGTAAGATTCTTGTCTCCAATGTGGGATCCACAGATATCGAGGTGTACCTCTCCAATGGCATAGTCGGCCTCTTCCGTTGTAAGACACCGTAGGTATGGGATTGAGTACTCTTGTCGGTACAACTTCACATCCATAATGGTGTACCACCCACTATCTTTTTTAGACACTTGGCTTTATCCGAGTTTTTTGGTAATATGCTGTTGGACAGATATTTCACATAGGGGTCATCTAGTTATTAGCACTGGTTATTTGCATGACTTCTTGCTTTAGGTTATTGATGCTAGGAACTTCAATGACTTCACATAATTCTCATGCATACTGTTCTGGGTCTCCGGTTGCCGTAGCTTTTGTTAGTCGGTCTACTTTTCCATTTTCTTTTCTTGGAATGTAAATCATTTTCATAATATCAAATATGAAAATCAAAATATGAACTTTAGAGAGGTATTGTAAAAGTAGTGGATTGATGATATCAAAATTTCCTTAGACTTGATTAATAATCAGTTTCGAGTCACTATATAGTATGAGATTCATGGCCGAACATTCTGTGGCTAATTTAGTCCGGTAAGTAGTGCCTCATACTTGGTGATGTTATTTGTTGTTGGGAATTCAAGGGTCATTGAATATTTTATCTCCGATCCGTCGGATATTTTTAGTACCATTCCAACTCCACAACCAACTTGCATCGAAGAGCCATCCGCGTATAAAGTCCAGACTGGAGTACTTTGGGGGCTGTCGGCCCCAATAGGATCAAGGGTTTCTAAAATTGGTGTCGTCGTTTTAATAATAAAATCCGTGAGAGCCTAACTTTTTAAGGAAGACCTTGGTTGAAATTCCGCGTCAAATTTTCTCAATTTAACAACCCACTTGATCAGTTGTCTTGACACATTTGGCTTTTGTAAAAAAAATTTTAATGATTGGTCTGTCAGGATAATAATTTTGTGCACCTAAAAATACGGTCAGAGTTTCCTAATGGAATATACTGGTGCCAGAGCTATCTTTTCAACATGGTAATAACGAGTTTCTAAGTTGGTCAACATTTTATTGACATAGTATATAGGCCACTATTCGTTAGACATTTGTCGAATCAAGACTAAACTGAGAGTAGTTTCAGACAACTAGATATAAATACAATTCCTCACCCTATTGTGGAGAAGTTAATAGCAGCAGGTGTGAGAGGTATTTCTTGAGTTCTCGGAAAGGAACTTCACATTCAGTAGTCCACTGAAAGTTGGCGGCCTTTGTTCCCCTCAAGATATTAAAAATAGGCAAATACTTTTCAACTGATTTAATCAAGAAGCGGGAGAGTGCCACTAATCTTCCAATTAGTTTTTGGATTTCTTTCATTGTCCAAGGTGGATTCATGTCCAAGATAATCTTGATCTTTTCATGATTTGCTTCTATCCTTTGGTGTGAAACAATAAAGCCTAAAAATTTTTTTCAAGGTTACTCCGAACGTACACTTATTGAGTTGAGTTTTATCTAGTGTGCCCTTAAGACGTTGAATGCCTCGTCCAAATCACGAATATGGTCTTTGAGCACTTTACTTTTTACAAGCATGTCATCCACATATACTTTCATATTTCGTCCGATCTGTGTCTTAAACATTTTGTTAATGAGCCGTTGATAAGTCTCACCGGTATTTTTTAAACCGAATGGTAGAATTTTATAACAGTATGTCATTTGGTCAGTTATAAGAGTCGTATGCTCCTCATCTTCTGGGCTTATCCGAATTTGGTTGTAACCCAAGTATCCATCCATGAAATTGAGTAATCTATGTCCAGATGTTGAGTTTACAAGCAAATCAATCCCTAATAATGAGAAGCTGTCTTTTGGACAGACTTTATTCACGTTGGTAAAATAAAACACATCCTCCACTTACTATTACTTTTCTTTATCATGATCACATTCGATAACCAATTCAAGTATTAAATTTCTCTGATAAATCCAGCATCTAGGAGTTTCTTCACCTTTTCTTGAATAGTAATCAACTTCTTTTCTTGAATAGTAATCAACTTCTCGACCGAATAGTTTCTTCGTTTTTACCAGACAGGTTTATAACCGGGATCTAGGCCTAATTTATAAGCCATTAGTTCGGTCAGTATCCCTAACATGTCATTAGGTGTCCAAGCAAAGACATTGGAACTTTATCGAAGGAAATCGATAGGTTGACTTCGGAGTGGTTCAGACAAAGAACTCCCAATTTGTATGTACTTTTTAGGATCATTGCACGGGCACTGGTTCCTTATCTAGTCCGTATAATGATCATTTTAAGATCCTTAATTGACTTTTTTTAATCCCAATTTGAAGAACGCATCCAAGTAAAATAAATTTTTAGAACTTTCATTATTAACAAATACTCGTTTCAATTGGTAATCTATATTATTGTTGAAAATGAGCGTATTTACAACCAAGGGGTCGGAATGTGGAGATATTATATGAGTCAAATCTTTATCACTAAAATTAATAACATTATCCCTATTTTCCATCCTGGGTTTTTTGTGGCCGGGGGCCTTTCTCAAATTTTTTAAAATGTCATTCCGAGAGGGACGCGTGGTAATCATGCTTACAACACCAGCTGTCACTCGATTCCTTGGTTGTTCGATTTCATCTCCATCTGCTCCTCAAGAAGTTTGTCCACGTTTTTGTAGAAATTGGTTGAGATGTCCCTTCTGGATTAGTTCTTCAATTTCTTTCTACAGCGTTCTGTAGTTTTCAATACTGTGTGATTCGCATTGATGGTAATGACAATACTTTGACTAGTCACTCTCATCAGGATTCTTCAGTACCTTCGACCATTTAAAGAATTTTTCATTTCGAATCTGCACTAGAATATTGGTATGGAAGTCATTAAGGGAAGTTAGATCTTGTTGTCTGGACCCCCTTCTAGGTGCTGACTCAAACTTCTACTACTTCCTTGATCATTAGGAACCCGTATTGTCCTTGCTTTTCCTCTTCCTCTCCACTGTCTTTTGGTGGGGCTGATATCTTGGCCGTTTTGCTTTATTGGCTTCCTCGGCTATTATATAGGCTTGAATAATGGTCTTGATCTCTTTGAAGGCTTGTGGATTTTTATGAGCCAATTGCCTAAAGAAGTCACTGGGCTTCAACGTGGATACAAATCGCTAAACTTCACCTCTTCGGTGAACTTTGAAATTTTCCTGGCCTTGGCCGTGTATCTGGCAAGAAACTTTTTTATGCTTTCATTTGGCATTTACTTAAGTCGGGCCAAATTCTATGGCTGTTTCTCTTCCCTTCTGCCGGAGGCGAATTAGGACAGAAAGCCATCGACTAGATCTTGGAAAGTCCTGATAGAATTCAGTTAAAACCAATAGAACCATATTTGGACATCCCCTTTTAAGGTCAGGGAGAAGTAGAGGCACATTACTGCCTCATTTATGCCTTGAAAGCTTAGAAGGGTATTGAAATGGTCCAAATGATCCATAGGGTTAGAACTTCTATTATATGGTTTTAGAATTGGCATCTTGAATTTATGTGAAAGCGAGTGTGTATGGATCTTCATTGTAAATGGAGATCTTTGCAAGTCAACGGCTCTTCCTCCAATGTCTTCTCCAAAGACAGGTTGCCAAATCCTCTCAACTTTTTCCTCAATTCGGGGAGGAGCTGCCATCCTCTTTTGTTTGAGGAAATTTCTCAATTCGGAGGAATTTTGCGTAGATTGGGAAATTGGGCGGCTCATAGCCCTTGGAGGACATTCATTAAAAGAGGGTCCTTCCTGAAATGTAAGCTCCCTCTCATCACGAGAGTACTGACGGTTTCACCTCTCAGGGCTATCTTCTCAGACTCGGAAACGTAAGCGATCTTCAAGTCGTGACAGAATTTTACTGCTTCAAGCCATTTTAGTTCCGAAGTCATTCTGTTGGTCAATCTTCTGAGAGGGGTGTTTTCTTCTCCTATTCTTCCTCTTGGACAGAACAGTTTGAGAGGCAAAAAATGGGACCCCTTTTGGCCGTTCGTCCAACCACGTGCAAATTGTCTGGATGTCCTTGGAGATGTTGTCCATATTCATTACAAGTGCATGTATACAAGGGTTGGAATAGTCATCCATTCAATTGACTACGGAAGGACAGTTGCCACATGAAGTGGCCTCTCTAATGGGTGCATTAATTTGTGCTCTAGTGTTCATTATGTTTTTATCGAGATTGTGGTTTTCAAACTTCTAGTTATGTTCCCACAAACGGCGTCAATATTGCGTTCGAAGATTTTGATTGTTGTACGGATAAAAAAATTATCCGTCGGGTATTAAGTTTGGTCCGTCATCCGTACATTTTGAATAAAATCTTCTGCAATCACAAAATAACCGTTAAAAGATTGACGGGACTCACTCCCCGGTATATCCTCTGACGTTCAAATCAATATTTTTCTTAAATAAGAGGAAAGATAGATGATGCAAAATGTGAGGTTCCGGATTTGTGAACCCGACAATTATGAGGTGATTAGTATGTTAATGATTAATACTAATCCTATGGGATGATTAAGGTTTGGTATCGGAAGAAAAATTAGGAAATTATTCGGGTCCGGGCTGCTGAAGCCCTGCCAGCAGGCTTGCGCCTGCTGGGCACTCGAGCCGAGGCTCGAGTGAAGAAAGCAGAACCGACCCGTGGGCTGGCCGCTCGCCAGCCGCTCGAGCGGCCGG
This sequence comes from Nepenthes mirabilis, assembly GCA_025585075.1. Classification (NCBI taxonomy): domain Eukaryota; kingdom Viridiplantae; phylum Streptophyta; class Magnoliopsida; order Caryophyllales; family Nepenthaceae; genus Nepenthes; species Nepenthes mirabilis. The sequence goes on along the minus strand of JAODPA010079667.1, from coordinate 4,627 downwards.
CGCAGTATATAAGTCACGTCGCGACTTCTCCTCGTCATTTTCGCACGAGCCGAGGGTTTTGAGGAGAGAGAGAGGGGCGCGCTTAGAGAGAGAAGGAAGGAGATCGAGCCCGAGAGTCCGATTCCGCCCGAAAGCAAGGTATAAAGGTGAAAGCACGCGTCGAGGCAAGTGTTCTCATACCCACTTCTCGTTCTCTTTCGTTATTTTATGTATTTTCGTTGGGTATTTTGTGTCGATACCCACGGGGAACGTTAAGATCTCGAAACCCATGCCTTGAGGTCCAAGAAAATGTAGTTAGTTGTCCGAATTGTGTCCGATTCGTCCGGGTGGGTTTCACCGAAACCCTAACCTACGGGATTTTGGGGATTTCCCATTTCCCGACCTCGTATCATGAAATTGACCCCAAAATTGGAATCCCCACGTCCCAATGATGCATATATGTCGGTCGCGGGTCCGATCTCGTGCGTTTGGACCCGTTCGCGGCGTCCGAGCCCATTAAATGGGCGCTGTTACTGTTCACCCGAGACCGAAGATGGATTTTACGCATTGTCACCTTCGTGAAATGTTGAAAGAACCCTAGAATATGAATCCCCGTATCCTAATTGTATGTATACATCGACCGGATGCCGAATCTCGCAAGATCTGACCCGTTCGTGGCATCCAGGAGCCTTGATAGTTTCCCGTTATGGATAATCCGGAAATGAATGGGAAGTTGCATACTTCCACCCTCGTGATAAGTTAAATCGAATCCTAAATGTGTAATATCGTGTACAAAGAGTACGTACGAATCCACCGGACGTCCGTTTTCCAAGTATCGAACCGTGTACGGCGTCCGGGTGTTCAAAGAGAAATCCGATGATGTTCACCCAAAACGAAATGAGAGATACAAAGTGATATGTGATCATAATTGTAATGAAAGTAACGTTTAAATGATTAAGCGTAAATGTAAACCCCGAACGTGAATCCGTGTGCTGGAGGTAAAGGAATGAGTCTCGGAAGTTCCAAAGTGACTTGTAATCAGTTGAGGTAAGAATCTAATCTCTCTTGTGAACTTGAATCGATTATGGTGACTAAGGGAACTGGATCCCGTAGAAAGTGGAATTGAACTTGTGATGACTCGTTGTAAATAAGGGAATTGAGTCCCACCGATTGTGATTAAGGGAATTGAGTCCCATTGGATATTGAGAACCGTGACGTGAATGGAAGGGAGTCCATATTGCCAACGGGATATTGAGGTTACTAAGTGATCGGAATTTAGAGATCTGGGCAAGAATTGAAAGTCTTGTCAACTTTTTGGGCGATTGTTATGATTGTGCCGTACTTTAATGATTTGAGGATCAATCAGAGTGCGCAGAGTAAACGTTGTGGGCCCGTGGCCCAGAGATTTCTAAATAAGGTTGAGGTCCCGGTGACCGATTTCTTTCGAGGTTTGGAACGAATTGAAGGAAGTCCATTGGCCCGTTTGAAGTGTCGGTTTGAGTTGGAAGATGTTCGGCATGATTGTAGGTCACTTTTGAAATTTGGAGGATCGTTATGAGGTCTTCCTTGTATCGATGGATGAGAGAATTGATAAGTGACCGGATTGGGCCGTTTTGAAAGGCTAAGGATTTGTTTTATGACGACAACTAGGACAATTCCAATGCTTGAGGTTTTAAATGGGCGTTGTCCGAGGAAATGATTTTAGCCTTTGAGGAGTTTACCTCAGATTTGGGAGTTCGAGATTCGTTAAATTTCGAGGACGAAATTTTATAAGTGGGGGAGAGTTGTGAGGTTTCGGATTTGTGAACCCGACAATTAAGAGGTGATTAGTATGTTAATGATTAATACTAATCTTATGGGATGATTAAGGTTTGATACCGGAAGAAAAATCGATAAATTACTCGGGTCTGGGCTGCTGAAGCCCTGCCAGCAGGCTTGCGCCTGCTGGGCGCTCGAGCCGAGGCTCGAGCGGAGAAAGCAGAACCGACCCGTGGCCTGGCCGCTCGCCAGCCGCTCGAGGGGCGCTCGAGCGGCAGGCGTATTATAAATTCGCGCCGCGCCTTCGTTTTCCCTCATTTCGCGATCGGCCGAGGTTTTTGAGGAGAGAGAGAGGGGCGCGACCGAAGAGAGAAGAAGGGAGATCGAGCTCGGGAGTCCGATTCCGCCCGAAAGCCAGGTATAAAGGTGAAAGCACGCGTCGAGGCAAGTGTTCTCATACCCACTTCTCGTTCTCTTTCGTTGTTTTATGTATTTTCGTTGGGTATTTTGTGTCGATACCCACGGGGAACGTTAGGATCTCGATACCCGTGCCTTGAGGTCCAAGAAAATGTAGTTAGTTGTCCGAATCGTGCTCGATTTGCCCGGGTGGGTTTCACCGAAACCCTAACCCACGGGATTTTGGGGGTTTCCCGTTTCCCGACCTCGTATCATGAAATTGACCAGAAAATTGGAATCCCCACGTCCCAATGATGAATATATGTCGGCCGCGGGTCCGATCTCACGCGTTTGGACCCGTTCGCGGCGTCCGAGCCCATTAAATGGGCGCTGTTACTGTTCACCCGAGACCGAAGGTGGATTTTACGCGTTGTCACCTTCGTGAAATGTTGAAATGACCCTAGAATATGAATCCCCGTGTCCCAATTGTGTGTATACATCGACCGGATGCCGAATCTCGCAAGATTTGACCCGTTCGTGGCATCCGGGAGCCTTGATAGTTTCCCGTTGTGGATAATCTGGAAATAAATGGGAAGTTGTGTACTTCCACCCTCGTGATAATCGAACCCAAACGTGAAATATCGTGTACAAAGAGTACGAACGAATCCACCGGACGTCCGATTTCCAAGTATCGAACTGTGTACGACGTCCGGGTGTTCAAAGAGAAATTTGATAATGTTCACCCAAAACGAAATGGGAAATGCAAAGTGTTATGTGATCATAATTGTAATGAAAATAACGTTTAAATGATTAAACGTAAATGTAAACCCCGAATGTGAATCCATATGATGGAGGCAGAGGAATGAGCCTCGGAGGTTCCAAAGTGACTTGTGATCATTTGAGGTAAGAATCTGATCTCTCTTGGGAACTTGAATCGATTATGGTGACTAAGGAAACTGGATCCCGTAAAAAGTGGAATTGAACTTGTGATGACCGATTGTGATTAAGGAAATTGAGTCCCATTGGATATTGAGAACCGTGACGTGAATGGAAGGGAGTTCACATTGTGCTTGAGATGATATGATCTCCTGGATGGAGTTGTGTTTGATGATGTAATCTCCCGGTTGGAGATGATTGTGATGGGAATGAGGTTTCCCAAGATATGATTGTGTGGCAAATGTGGATTTCCCTCTCCAAGTATCGAACCTAACCCTGAAACTAGGACCCTGAGTCATATGGGTAGTATTCTTTAGTGTACCATGTCCATCGTGGTGGGAACCCGAGGGATACTTGGCCACGTATTCCGGCCGCTCGTGTGAGCGGGTGATGTCTGTGGTACGCTTTAGGAAACTATTGTGGAAGAACGAGGATTGCCCTGGACCCCGGGGGTGTGGGGTGTGTCTGTCGACGCTACATATTGAGATGTAGTCGTCTGAGATGATTGTTGCATGGATGCAACCGAGGGTCGTGTGCTACCGACCGAAAGTAGTAGCCGTGGCTTTAGAATGTGTAGCGAACACATTCCTGTCCTCGTTCTCTCGCATCGTTGGTTAGTATGATCTACTAGCCAGGGTCCGCAAAGATGATATGATAATGAAAACTAATAATATCCAATTGATGAACCGAATGAATCCAGTAGACCAGAATGAGGACCGAATGAAACCAGTGATTCAAGATGAAACCGTGAGAACTGTAGGGATCGAGTGATTCCAGTTGCTCCCTATTTCCTGTCCTGTTCCTTGTTTGTGGAGAGTGTGTGTATCCCCTCTCGTTTCAGTTCTTGTACGTGTCTTGGAGGGGTGTTTATGATTACATTTGCTGAGCTGTTGGCTCACTCTTGCAGTTGATGTTTTTCCTTTCAGATGAGAACACTTAGCTGGCGCATGTAGATAGAGCAAGGAGAGAGACTTGCTCGATAGGATTGGCTGGACGACGAGTGCGCGAAGGCTCTGGACTTAGAGTTGGATCGGATTGTGGTCGGCCACTCGGGGTAGCTCGTGGCTCATTATTGTTGTTTTATTGTTTTATTATACTTCCGCAGATGTATGATGATTTAGTTATACTTCCGCGTCTGTATATAATTATGTTTGGAGTTTTGTTTCATTAGATGACATCTCTCTAGATCCAGTATAGTAGGTTGTGTACTGTATTGGAGTCATGGATGATATGGCCGATGTGTGATCCTGTGTGGCGTGTTGTAGGCTTTGAGTTAAGCCTTTGATAGATGTGTGCTTGTTGCAGGATAATATTTAAATATGTTGTATTTCGATTTTCGTCCAATTACAGAGGAAACTCTGCCAGATTTTCTGTAGAGTTCATAGGTTAATTATGGGCTCTAGGGTGTGTTTAGACATTGACGGAGGTTATTCAATGGAGAATAATCTGGTCCGTCACAAGGGTCGTGTGCTATCGACCGAAAGTAGTAGCCGTGGCGTTAGAATGTGTAGCGAACACATTCCTGTCCTCGTTCTCTCGCATCGTTGGTTAGTACGAT
>JAODPA010079656.1:0-19752 GCA_025585075.1 Nepenthes mirabilis | reverse complement strand
GGGGGGGGGGGGAGGGGAGTGGAGTGGATGGCATTTCCTTTGTTATTCTAACCAGAAGAAATTTGGGCTAGTTATTTGGCATTCTTTATCTTGTCGGTGGTGAAGAATCTGTTTTGGGAGCACTTAGCTGTGTTTTTTGAAGGTGTTTTCACTCATCAAACGATTTCTATGAATTTGAACTGCCGTCTAATGTATGAAAAGGATGGTCCATTGCATGAAGCTTTCACATCATGGGTTTATACAGCTTTTCCCATAAATAGCAAAGAGGTTCTAACCAGTGACCACATTACAATGGAGGAACCTTATTGTTGTGCCATGACTTGCTCTTTGCCATCCAATCAATAAGAATCAAGTGTTTCTTGCTTCGATAGGTAAAATAAAAGTACAGATTCATAGCTGCTGAGCAAGCACTGGAAACAATGTCCTTAGCTAACTGAATATATGTCATGCATACCATCTGAGAGTAACTCATCCCAGAAGGATAAAGAAGACTTGGCCCAAAACATATACAAATTTAGTCAACCTAGCTAAAACTGGCCATTGGATCCCTATCACTATTGTTCCGCACAAATCACACACAAATAAACCAACAGCTAATGATCGAGAGAACATAGCTTTAATATTTTAATGCTTCAACCAAGCCAAGCGGAAAGTTCCTTTCTAACTAACTATTTCAAAATGCATTGGATCCTCATCAAACTTAAAGCTGAAATCATTTCTGTTCTGGAAAACATACATTGCAAAAGAGACGATTGATTGATATACCCCATCTTGCAGAGTATACAATTTGCAAGAGCGTTGCCCTTTTCTGCGTATTTCCATATGTTAAGGTACACTCCACGAAGCTTTCCATGTTAAAAACGGAACCTTCACAGGACCATCTTTCTCCCCTAACATCTTCCAGGGAAAACTGACCACACAGTTTCTCTTGTAATTTGAATAAAAAGATGCAATGTAAAAACACCCTTCTTGTTCAAACTCCCAGTGGTTCATCATTCTTTGCAAAAGAGCAAGTGTTGTAGTTGTAAGATGTTTCTTCAGAATATCCCATTCGCAGCAGCAACAGATTGCAAAAGGGGACAAAAATTCATTTACTCAAAATAGCATGATATGGTAGCATCTTGGAAGCATATCTGACCATGTCAGACTCCTCCTCTAACAAGTCACCCCAATAAATATTTGTCTGACAATAGACAGCTGACCTTCAGAGTTAATGTATAGATGGAAATTATTCCAACCTTTCATAATATATTTCCCGTGACCCACTCCATGTGTGTAACATGATTGTCTGAAAACAGCCAAAGTAACCAGAACCAAGTTTTGCTTGAATCATGGACTTGCCCTCCCCCGCGGGGCCTTCTCCTCAAGGAATCTCCACAGTCACTCAATAACGCCACATTGAAAACACAACTCCACTCCCAGACCACCCTCCTGTAAAGTCAGAGTGGCAATGCTCCATTTAGCATATAGAATTATGCACATACCCCCCCCCCCCCCAGAAAAAGAAAAGAAAATGCATCACTGTTTTTTCAAGTTTTAGCATAAAGTAAGTCAACAATGGAAAAAGAGAGAAGTATTTAGGTATACCGGACAATGTACTCTTTGCTATGGCAAATCAACCCCTCATAAATATATTGTTTCTCCTATAAACAAAGTCGATTTAAAAAAAATTCTCAATAACAGATATCCTAACAGAATTCTACTTAAAGGCAAACCCAAGAACATATTTGGAAAAGTCCCCCAGTCAAGAATCTTAGCCGAACTAGCAGGATTGCCAATATCACCAACTGGCAGCAACTTTGAGTTCACCCATTTTATCTTGAGGCATGAACAAGCCTCAAATGCATGCAATGCAATGAAGATATAGTAGCTCAGCCAGCTTTGCATTACATGCGATAAGAGCGCCATCTGCAATCATTAAAAGTATTACATTAGATGAAGCCAAAGTTTGCCATTTAATTGTTAATCTGCCAAATGTGTCCATCATAAATAAGATCAGAGAAAACAGATTTCCATGGGTCTTCTTGAAGTACATAAAATCCTTTGGTTAATTGTAGTTATTGAAAATCTTTGGGTAGAAGTGCACTGTGTAGTCCATTCTGCCTGTTTTTCAGTTAACCTCATTCACCTCCTCAAATGACGAAGAAACTTCCGTTCAATGTGATCATAACCTTTTCTGACCTCTGTTCGCACAACACCCTCAACTCCACTGCACTCATTAGCAATGAGTTCACTTTCTAAAATTTGTCTTCCAGGAAAGAAAGCATGCTGAAAATCTGAATTCATGTTTGCAATTACCTTCTTTAACCAGCCAGAAGAAGTTTAGCTAATCATTTATATAATATTTCAACCAAAATGATCAGAGGAAACCTTTTGCATTTCTTTGGTTAAGTCTTCTTTGGAATAAGTGAGATTAATGTTGCAGTAACTGACTTGACGAAATTGTAGTTACCATAAAATTATTCTTTGGGAAGAAGTGAGATGAACGTTGGATTAAATGAAATGATGAGCATACAGTTGCTTTGAAACTCAACAACGAATTTGAAATGTCCTCTAACAGCTTTTCAGTTGTTTGAAAGAAAGCAACAGTAGATGCATTAGGACCAGGTGCCTGATCACCGTTCATCTCTCTTATTTTGGTCAAGTAAATTGTTCTTGATGGAAACAACAAAAACATTGTTCTTGTTTGTGGAAACACTGAAGCAACAAAAAGTATATCCTGTAGTTACTGGTGGTTAGGCCTTGAAGTTCCTGTTGTTGTATGTAGGATTGCAGCCAGCATTACTGTTTACTTGGATGGACTATTGAATTCATTTGTGGAGCATATTTTGTTATGGTGTTTATAATTTTGTTTTTGAGAGAATGGAGATCTGGTTACAGTGAAAAATAGAATCTCTATAATCAAAGACAAATGTTTTCTTGAAATGGAGAAAAAGAAAGCCTCATGTACCAGATCCACATGGGATCTGCTATATCAAACCTCTTTCCCCATTTTGCTCTCTTTTGGGCTGTATCCTCTAATATTTGAAGCATAATCATCTACCTTGCCTATTTTTCATTCTGCTTTGGTGATGAAGTGGTCCCCATTGCTTGTAAGGAAGTTTGATTTAAGATTCATCTATAATTGATGTGATAGAAGTTCACAGCTCTCTTTGATTTAGGTTTGGCAGAGCCAGTTAAAAGGAGTGAAATGTAACATCATTGGCAGAATTCAACAAATAGACCATTAAGCTTGCTCAGCCTTTCATATCTATTTTAAAACTCTTTGTTTGAAATCAAGACTTTAAATCCTCAAATATACAAACAAAAAATATTCATATCATTGAGCCAATTGGTTATTATCTTTTGAAGGGATACAACATGCTGTGATGACTCAGTTATGGAGTCGAATTCGATTGCAGGAACTAATTTAAGTGAGAATTTTGAAGAGAGAGGTAGAAGAGGGACTCGAGAAGGAGACAGAGAAGGAAAGAAGGAGACAAATTGGGGATAAAGCTAATGCAGCTTTTGTATTTCTACTTGCAAATCTCCCTAGTCTACATTTGCTCACATAGCAATAGATGCACTAACAAATTTGGTAACAGATTTATGACAGATTTCAATTCTAACTAAATTCTAAGTTACTTTTTAGCGGCTAAGTACTTACGTAATATCTATTCTTGCTCTGTTGTCCTTGCTGAGTTGGCTGATGTGCTGGCTGCTGATTCTGCTGTTCTCTTGGCCAATCAGCATCATGATTCATAGCACATGATGGCTTCATTGGAGGCCTATGTGCTTAATTTTGGAGTTTTGATGTGATCGTGGCATTAGTGCAGCATATAGGGCAAAAAGAGAGGACAAAATGCATTAGTGTATTGGAGTCAGATAATCTTCCATGATCATCTACTTCTTGCTGGATCTTGTGATAAGCATAAGCTGTTATTTTTTCCATAATATTTTATAAACTTTGTTCACAAAATTAATAGTTCTATATTGTTTACAAAAGAAAAATTGAAAGCTAGGAGAAGTCTTTAATCCCTTGCTTTGTCAAGGGAATACCCTTGAAAGCCCATGTGCAGAACTGTAGTAACTGTTTTGTTCCACACTTTCTAAAGGAAGCTTGAGTAACTTTCATTCTCATGACACAGATGCGTGAACCTAATCCCCAACCACGCCTCTCCCCCTCCCTAAATAAAAAAGCACAATATGATAACTTTCAAGAGAGATTAATATTTATTAAAAAATTTTCAGTTTAGAAGAATACTCCTCCATGGATATTGTGATAAGCTATTTTTTGGCCCATCCTATCAGATAACCTTGCTCACAGGAACAAGGTAAAGCAATTCATTTTTCCTCGCTAATACATCGTCCAGCCTACATTTTAGGTGGTTGTTTGTCTTAAACATTCTCCCTTCATCTTTTCTTCTATTTATCCTGCTTCTAATTCATCACAATTATGTTCATTCTTATTTTATTTTTAATGTAACATAAATATACTCATTTTTACTATATTTATTGTGTAGCTATTTTAATTGATCAACGTGCCACTCTTAATAATGAAGTTGGTCTTTTTGCAGTTCCATAAAATTTCTGTTTAATGTCTGTGGTGTTTATTACAACAACTGTCATGATCCATTTTTCCATTTTAATCAACCCACTTTAATAATGTGTCATGTATTTTTCAATTTCTGTATTTTCTTGAATTGTAGGGGAACTAATGAAACCACTTGTTTACAGGAATTTCTTGATCTGCTTGGACAAAATAAATATTTTCTTGAGTGATTGTCTGATTAATCTGGATCAAAATTATTGGTAGTGGTACTAACATTTCTACTAATTTCAAGCCCCAACTAGTATTTCTTTTAGTCAGAATCTCTTTTAGGATAACTTACATGATCTCTATTACTAATCATTTGTGTGCCTTGGTATTCCTAATCATCTGCTATTTTTTGCTTCTTGGGGATTTTTACTCGATTATTATTCTTTGTAGAATTATTAAAATTGATTTTTATATATTGTTTTTGCCTCTTTTGTTAATCATTTAGATCCAAGTTTCATGTATAAAAATAATATCATACACAAACAATGTATGCCATGAATTCCATTCTGTTTATGTCTAGTAAGTTCATGCATATTACTGAGTTAAATTGGTGATTACTCATCTTGAATTTGTTGGATAGATTCTGATAGGTTTTTTTTTCCATCTAATAGTATGTTAAAAATGCTTTTATTATTAGAAATTTCAAAAAGTTTGTAATGGTAAATTTGCTTCTATTATTCTGCATTGGCCCTCTTGTTAAACAACCTAGGTTAATAGCATAACAAATTCTAAGCACCATTGATCCTTTGTGGATCACAATGAGGTTCAACATTAGCAACATAATAAACAAGACATCTCTGTAGTAAGTGGAAGAAGTAACTCATCGTGTGAATGTCCTAGGTACTTTGCTATGGGGAGATGCCCCTCTCCCTTGGAAGTATCTGTTTGAAGGCTCCTCACCTTGAATCTAGTGATGGGTTCCTCATCTCTCCTTGATATCTGAGGGAGCAAGTTAGGACTTTTGACTAAATAGTTACATGATTCCTCAATCTGCCTAAGTACCAGATGGGAATGTGGTTGTCAATATAATCTCTCATGAAAAAGTAACCTTTTTGCATACCATATATTGAGAAGCTGTTAACTATGCAACAAACCATTTCAGATTAATTCCTTTTGTATTTAACTATGTAAGAGCTTCTTTGACTTGATTCTCTGGAATTTGATTCCAGAGGATGCACACATTGGCCATTGCTATAATTATATATAACAGCACACAGCGAACCATGAACCCCCCTACATAATTTGCTCTTTCATGACCAATGAGCCTTACTTTTAAGGGAATGTATCGTACACATTTTTAGATCCTCAGCGAACAACTTAAGTTTTAATTCCTGTTAGAATTTATTCACTTCATATTGAAGAAATATTCTTCATGCTATTTCCACCTGGTAGAAAACTTTCCCCTCTTTGCCCCTCCTGCTCATTTTTTCCTTCATCTTTTTCCTCTAAGCAACCATCACTTATGAAAGTCATATATGTTCAAGCAGTTAGTGAAAAGTCATTCAGTTATTGGCCATTACTTCCCAGTTTTGATTTAATCATACTCTTTATGATCTAGATATGTTTATACAGCTGCACTTGATGTTCTTGGAAAGGCAAAGAGACCTGTGGAAGCACTGAATTTGTTTCATGCAATGCAGGTAAAGCGTCTTAGTTGCAGTATGTGTTGCTGTGTTTTCATAACCGAGATTTAATCCAGTTCTGTAGTCCGTGAAGCCATAAAGATACAAATTAACATTGTTTGTATTTTCTCTGTTGTTTTCTTCTACAGCATCAAAAGTGCTCATACCCTGACCTTGTAGCATATCACTCCATTGCTGTCACACTTGGACAAGCTGGATATTTGAAGGAGCTTTTTGATGTGATTGATAGTATGAGATCTACACCAAAGAACTTCAAGAGCGGAGTTCTTGAGAAGTGGAACCCACAGTTGGAACCAGACCTAGTTGTTTATAATGCTGTATGTAATTCCTGTGGCATTCAGTATCTAGAAAGTTTTCTCCAAGGATTCATGACAGTGGAAGCTTTCACATGACACTTAGCTTTACTAATTCTCAAAATTGTATTCCAGAAAAAAATATAAAAATATCAAATAATTCAAAAATGGGTGCTTTGGGCAAGAGTTTTTGTTCTCCTTTATTTTCTCATGATTATAAATAACAAGAGAAAACTTTTGTGCTAGATAGAAATAGCTTCAGTTTTAGCTAAGATGAGGGAAGGGTGTTCTAGTTGTTTAAAGCACTTGAAATTCGGCAAGATAGTGTGCATGTCAGAAAAAGCAATTTCTTTATTGTGGTTGAAAGCAGTAAAGTGGCAAAATTGGGCCTCGGAATACTTGGATTTAGTGGAATGACGGGAAAAGGCCTTGACCCCACATGTTGACACTTATGGAGATATATGTGGGTGTGTATCCTGAAGTTCTGTTCCCTCCAAAAACCTGGAAATGGCTAAGGTCTTGTTATCTTTTTCATATTTGAAAGATTAAGAGTTGTTAAGAGGTGATGGAAGTTTTAAGGTTTAAGAGTGGTTAATAGGGGGTGGTGGGTGGGCAAATTGTTGTAGATTTATTTTGTTGTGCTGAAACATTAGGTGTAGTAAATAAGTACTGCACTTATTAAAGTGTCGTTTGCTTACTACTCCAAATTATATTTCATGTTCCAGCTGATTTTTCATATAGATTTTACATTTGCCTAGGACTCCAAATTTCTGCTTTATTGTGTAATCTATAGTTGTGTATTGTTATTTGAATTATATTTAATTTTAGGGCTGATTCTTCTTATTAAACTTACATATGCCTTTATCAATACCTTTCAATTTAGGCGAATTATAAAATAAAACCATTCATTGCATATATAACTCATTTGAATGGACTAAGTGGATAAGGAAAAAAATCATATTTTGAAAGGTGTTATTGCGAGTAAAGCTGTTTAATCAATTGACTTTCTGATTATAAAGACATGGTTTTTCTTAAATGATAAAAATTAGTGGCCGCTTATGTTACTTAGACTACAGTACGTGTCAAGTACATGTATCCATATTGCTGTCAGATTGTTATTTTAGATTATTTTGTAGAAAAGACTTCAAGTTTCATGCCTATATGCTTGTATTGTCTGTTATGGATGCTTAAGGATAGACTAAAGAGTCGAAACAAGATGGTTAGTACCACCTGTCTTTCTCTTTCTTCAAATTCATTTCCATTAGAGAACAATTTTTTCCTGGTCACAATGGATTTTTGTACCTACAACAAAAACGTGCAGAATAAGGTGAAGAAAAAAGGAATTTGAGTTTCTCCTGTAGCAAAATCCTTTATCAAAATTTTGGTTCATGCTGCTAAGAAAAGATCGACACTGTCTTCAAGGATTGAACTTGATAAGGACATTTTTATTTACCTCATTTACAAGCGGTGCAGTTTTCCATGTGTTTCATAGGTGGTCTATATTGTTAGCAACCAAAAGAGTTAATGTTTTTCTACTCATTTTTTATGTATTTGAGGGTGCCCCAGGAACCCATCAGAATAATATGCTCCTAGACTGATCAAGGAAAGGAAAATGAAGTTCCATAGTGGAGCAAAATTCTATCCTGTATGAAAACTTAAAACACTCCTGTTATGCCACCTTTTATGACCTCCCAATTGCATTGAGGAAAAGCCGTAGACATGCCATTTAGCAGTGAGATCCCGTTCAACTCATGAAGAGCCTTTACCTCTTCATTGCTCCCAAAGAGTCTTCCAAGCCACAAAGAAGCTTCCCTGTCAATTGATTTCAATGCCAAAAAGGCATCTGAATCTCAGATTCCAGTGAAAGGACTCATGAGAGGTCGAATCCCTTTTTCCATATCCTTTTCATTGTCCAGGAACAGCCATTTTAGTCACACTGCTTTGATATGATTGTACTTCTAGTAGAGATTAGCAAAATTGATGGAAATTTTACCTTCTTTATGTCTCTCTTTGAACCATAAAGTGCTAAATGTTCTCAGGATATCTCTTCCATCAATGGCAGTGGCCAGTGGTAGATTCCCCAAATTTGATATGAGCTCCGTTTAATTTTTAATCTTGTTCAACTTGCCTATCCTCTTCTGGTTGTAACTGTCGTTTGTAGGTGCTAAATGCATGCGTTCGGAGGAAGCAATGGCAAGGAGCTTTCTGGGTCTTGCAGCAATTAAAGAAAGTAGACCAACGACCTTCAAGCACGACATATGGGCTTGTTATGGAGGTAATAATTGTATTTAGTTGGTCTCTAACTGGTCTAAAGAAGCGAAGCATTATGTTAAATCGTTAGAACCAATTTATCCCCTCATTAGTTTGACTTGGTTTAGTTTATGATATGATTCCCTACATTGGCTTGTTCACAATTCATTCAAATCTTATAGAACTGTTCTTTGAATCAATATACGAATTAGTGAGGGTGAAAATGCCAATATTAAGAAATGTAGTTGTCAGATCTAGTTTTCTGGTGATTAGACAGGGGAGTAAAATGCTGAGGATGAGCAACTTTAATCACTCCTGGATTGGATGCATTGGGTAAAGAGAGAGAGATGGAATCGGGAGTTTGATGAATTGTAATGGTTTTAAAGTTAAAAAAATCTTCAGGTTCCCTAAAGGGGGTTTTTCTAAGTAATGAGGCTTTCATGTCTATTGTGACTCTATTTCTATCATGATAAGGGACTCTCAGTACATTAGTCTCCTGCATTGTGAGGTAAGCAGGGTGAAGTTGTGTGCAACCCTTCCTTACATTATAAAGAGGCTATTTCATAAATAGAACATGTCTCTCTATGTCACAGTCTAGCAACATGCCAATGCGCCAAGATCACATGCATTCTTTTTACATAAAAAAAACTAGGAGAAAAATATATTGTAAGTTTCTATATCCATGAAATTTAATGACACTTTTTTTCACAATTTGTTAGCTGTGTAACTATATTATGAGAAAAGATAGGGAAAAACATATGGAAGGACTCAGAAATATCAAAAAGTGTTGCAAAGTATCATAGGATATTGGAAATATCAAGAAATATTGGAAAATCTTGGGTATTTTGACTATTTTTTTAAAGATTCATTTTGATGAAATCATTTAAAAAAGGCTCATGCAAGGTCTTTTTAAAATCAAGGATAAAAAGAAAGGATTCACGAATGCCAGGATATAACTTTGATCAATAAAAACCACCACCTTTGGATATACTTCAATGTGCAAGTATAGAAGAATTTTTTAACCATGTGATGAGATACGCAATCTACTTGGCTAAAACTTCATATGGAAGAATATTGTTGCTTTGGCAGTGGAAATATATATTTGAATCTCCCAAGAAACTAGATGTTGTTCTAGCTTAAGAAAATCAACTGTATTAAAATTATCTTATTGATAGTGGCATGTATTTGATTACTTTGATAATTGGGTTTAAACTGCATTAACAATTCACATTATTTTCAAACTTTAGAAAATCGTTGTATTTAAATTATCTTATTGATACTTATTATGTTATATTGCATTGACCAACTCACATTATTTTGCTGTAGATATAAAATATGAATGCATATATTTTTTTCACTTGTAAATGTGTTTTGGTGTTTTAAAACGTTTTATAATTTCATAAAAAATTCCATCTTCAATTTAAATTTCATTTTTTTCATTTGTGATACTGATGTTCTGACATTTGTGATATATCCATATTCTTGGGGTCGATATAACTATTACTGAGATATTTAAAATCCTTCCATATTATTATTTTCTCACTAACCATTTCTTCTTCTGTTATGTCAATTTATTCAAAAACAACCCTTGAACTGACATGATAAAATTATTGTACTTGATTTCAAGTTCTTGTAGCTTTTCCATCTAATGTCCAGTGTCAGTTAACTGGTTCTAGGAGAATTTTTATGACTTATTTGGCAGTCCATCTGGGATCTCTCCTTAACCTTTATGGCTCATTAGTCAGTTTTTCCATTTGTCTGTCCCGATAAAGGTTTCTACTCCTTTGGTGGTCTCTTATATAAGAGAAGGGTGCAATCATTTTTTCCATTTGTCAATGAACCTAGATACGGTATCACTGGAGATGTTTCTGGGATCACTGTTTGTAGGTGCTGTGAGCCAATGCATCTGAGACTGGAATGTGGCAAAACATTTCAATATTAATATACAGCAAAAAAAGTGAAGATTTTTTCCCATGAAACTGTCAGTAATGTTATTTGTACCTAAATCTGTAGGTTTCTTCCATAAAAATACAGAAATCTGAAATTTCAAGGAATCTGGAATCAGTTATGACTGTAGGAGCATGCTGTTGTTTATTTTGGAAATTGAGTGTATTCTTTGGACCAGGTTATGTTGGCATGTGACAAGTACAACTTGGTTTATGACTTCTTTAAGAAAGTTCAGAGATCTTTCCTTCCAAATGCTTTAACATATAGAGGTAGTTTTTGTTTGAAATATTGTTTCTAAGTTACGTCTTTGGATCATATGCATAATTAATAGAAAAGGTTATGTTAATTTCATTTGATGAACAGTTCTTGTGAATGCTTTTTGGAGAGAAGGTAAAACAGATGAGGCCTTAGAAGCAGTCAAAGAAATGGAACAACGGGGAATAGTGGGCTCTGCCAGCCTTTATTATGACCTCGCTTGCTGTCTCTGTAGTGCAGGAAGGATACAGGAAGCATTGATGCGGGTAGTTATCACATGCTTATTTTTCTTGTAGTAACAAAGAAGCAATCATTATTTCTCTCTCGTTATGTGTCTGCTTTTAGCAGGAGATTTGTACTTTCTAAAAGGAATTATTTGCTTGCAAAAACAGTTCATGGCTAAGCTATGCCTGATTGTCTTTGGAAGCCAGGATTCTTATTAGACATGTAGATGTAGGAGATTGCTTGCTACAGTAAGATTACGACTTTCTAAATGCCAAACTGCCTTTAACTTGATTGTTGAGTAAATTGCTTGCTGATACTCCAAGTTTGGCAAATTTCATGCCAGTATCTTCATGTTTGGACAAGTACATAGGAATATTGAAATCTCAATGCTGACAAATTGGTTGTATCAGAATGGTTTTTTTTTTTTTTTTAATGAAATGCTTTGTTAAACTTATTGTAGAAAATAACTTTAAAAAATTTTACTTTCAAATGTAGAAGTATAGAGGAAATTATAATTCTTCCAACTTAGTAACGTATTAAAATGTTATTTTTGGTCTTTTGAGTGCGCCAGATTATGATGTGTATATATGCAACAAGATTGTCTCCTCTTGATATCAATTTGTAAACATCTGTATTTAACTTTGAAAGCTGTTGTGTGTAATTTGCAAATGTTTGGATTTTGGCACAAAATTTGTCGAATGCAAAGGGTACCTGCATATAATTTACCCTTGACTGTATCAAAATTCCAATATACAAAGAGGCAATAAACAGAATGACTGCAAAAATATCATCAATACCTCATCTCATTTGAAAACTGGCATCTCCAGTTTGGAATAAATAAAGTGCTGTCTGACAGAAAAGAACAGCCAAAGTGACCTCCAAATCTAAACGTCCACTTCATTTCTGACAGTAAGAAGTTGCTCAAATGATTTCCCTCTGAAACCTAGTATATTTAAGCTTTAGTTCCTAACAACCTAAAAAACCACTTCACAGCTATTGTGAACTTGCTTAATCTGCTGCTGGCGTTTGAGCAAATTTGGGAAGAGAGTGATAGTGGCATTGTCTCATTCTGTCTCCGCTTTTTCTCTATCCAGCATCCAGTTTTTCTCACTGATTTTTTTAATAACATAGATGTAAAGAAGTGGGGAACTTCTTTAGTAAAATTTAGAAATAGAATTTCAGAAATTCTGACTAAGAAGAAGAGGTGATAGACTTATGAAGAAGAGAAAATAGAAGATATCTGTTGAAACCAACCTGGAAGAAGAGAAGAATAGAGTTCTAGGGAGAAAAATCAGACTTCATTTCATTTCACATCTTGATATCCTCCATCTCATACATTGGCTACTCTATTTATACAATTCAAGAGTAGTTCAACTGAAAAACCCAATCAGCAGCAGAATTAACAAACTAGTTACAATTAGCAATCAGTTTTCAACAACTGAACTGCTTCTTCTGTTATTGGTTTTGCCATTTATCACACGGCATACATCAATAAACAACCTGCTTGTAGCCTTGGGCAGCAATAATTGTTTGGACAACATGTCAGCAAAATCAGCTTACAGCAGATTCAGATAGTAGCATATTGGCACAGCAGCAGTGTGTCTTCCTGATATAGAACTACCATATACTAATTTACTATTGATGCTACTACTTCATGACAAAAGAAACCATTGACCCCCTCTTCATTGTTTAACATTTGAACTGCAAATCTGAAATTCTACTAATTAACACGATTTGATGCTTATGTTCTTGTTTTCATACTTTTTGATTCCTGTCAGCATCATGTCCCTTGTATATTTTTTTTCCTTTTTGCTTCAAAATCTTAATACATTTTCGTTCTTATAGTAGTTTACATCAAGACATTCATAAACAAGCATACCAATCACCAATAATGCTTATTTTAAACCAATTCATTTCATCGTTTTCTAGTTTTTGAAACTTTAGCCCAAATTAAATTTTAGGCCAAGATTAATCTTCAATTGAATGAACATGTGGCTGTTGGACCTCCTTATGGTAGAACAATATTAGCTTGTGAATGTGAGATCTCTCCTCTCTTTTTCAGACTCTCTGCTGCAGATTTTCATTCATTTCTTCCTGAATTTTTGTTGTTGAGAAGCAAAATCCATTACATGTATTCTGCCAAGCAGAATCCAACTTCTGGTTAGCAAAATGTATACACATAATTAATGCAAATTATCAGCTGGTAAATTGTAGAGTTTCCTTCCATACCAATGAAGTATTGCACTTGCAACCCCATGCCCATCATTGGATTCTGAATTACGTTTCCCCATATCACTGAAGCAACAAGTTTTCTTTCCTCTGTTACTTTCAAATCTCCCTTTCATATCCTACTATACTGACATGATTGAAGGAATCTAGATGTATGCCCATTTGCTTTTATCCTTGAAAATTTTATCAAAGAATTCTAAGTTCTTATTTGTTGTTATCCGTAATGCTGAGCTACAGAAACAATTCTGGTGAAGTTTATGTTTTCATTCTGGCATCTTTATGGCTAGATTTTCCAATATTGAGGTTCCCTTGGTCTTAAGTTGGCAAAGATATCTTCTTCACGCCTTCCATGATTCCTCCTTTTCTATTTGTTATTTTATGCTTTATACTTCTTTCATTCCTTGAAAACTGTGTTTCTTTGTGTTTCCATGTTTCGCTCCTTCACTTAATTATGATTTCTTTCTAGGTATATGTTTGAAATGCCACTACCTATGGTCTCCCTTTTAGTCAATTTGTTACGATAATTTAGTTCTCTTTAGTGGTTGTTTCATTGACCCCCCTAGAATGATATTTTAGATTATTAAAAAATGAGACAACAAGACTTGAAGCTCGAAAAGAAGCTTGCTATTTTGAGTTCAGACCCAACTGGCTTTTGCATGCTACTCCTTCCACATGTTCAGAGCTAGTTTTAACATGGCACTAGCCCAAGGCTTATGTAGCGAAAAGGGGAACTAGCTCTTCTCCTATACCTATTCAATTAGAACTAGCTGTAGAACACACTTTCTTTATGCTATATTCACTTATTATAGAGGCTTGGAATACTGGAGCGTACCCACTAACAAACATTAGTACTGCTTCCACTCTGGTTGGTCCTTCGGCCTCTCCTTTGAGAGGTTATGGAAGAGTTGGTATGCCTTCTCGTAGCCGGTGAATCGGAATCCCTAGACCATACCATATGGTGCTTGATTGCAGATTTAATTGTATGCTTGAATGATTTTCTCATTGCAGGTTGACAAAATATGTGAAGTTGCCACTAAGCCGCTGGTTGTGACTTATACTGGCTTAATCCAAGCTTGTTTAGGCTCTGGAAGAATTCAAGATGGGGCCTATATCTTCAATCATATGCGCAAACGTTGCTCTCCAAATTCAGTTACTTGTAACATAATGCTGAAAGCTTATCTCGATCACGGGATGTTTGATGAGGCAAATGAGCTTTTTCAAAAGGTCTTGCAAAGTTATCAGCATTCGCACTCGGCTGATTACAAGGGTGCTGTGCCCGATGTTTACACGTTTAACACGATGTTGGAAGCCTGTGTTTTACATAAAAAGTGGGATGATTTTGAGTATGCGTATGAACAAATGCTGTACCATGGGTACCATTTCAACACAAAACGCCATCTCCGGATGTTATTGCAAGCCTCGAGGGCTGGAAAGGTACTTTTCTCATTTGCTATAGTATACTAGATGAATGGATTAGTGATATGGGGACAGAGAAGGGGGACCCATTAACTCATCAATTGATACCTAAGATTCCTCCATGGTGAAAATATTGGTATAAATATCACTTGTGTCCATAATATCTGCCATATTTGGTGATAATTATCTGTACCAGATGCAAATTGTTTTTGCAAATCGGAACATTAAGGACTAATGTCAGTCATTTTGTGGAGTATCAGAAAATATTTGTATTGGGAGTTCAATATTGATATATAATTGTGATCCTCCTTGGTACTTTATCAATGGGCGATGTAAGTTTGAGAAATTAGAGGGTTGTCCTATCAACCATTTATAGATTGAACCATATCAACAAGCTCCCATTGTATCTTCCTGATATTAGAGAATCTATCCCTATATAATATATTTGAAGCTAAAGCCTCTTCACCTGGCTTCGCCTCTTAGCATGATGCTTTCTATAATTCAAACAGCAATCTGCTGTAGGACACAAGGTTGGAGCCCCTAGCCTGATTCAATCTTTATATATTTTTTAAGAAACTACTGAATACCACTACAACTGAGATATGTGTCATCATGTATGATTAATACCAAAGGACACCATCGCCGTGCGACCCGGTGGTCACAAGCTTCAGTCATCGAGGCTGTCTCTTGTATAATATAAGTTAAAATCACAGAGTAGACTAGAAAGTTATTGTTTGATTCTTTCCCGGATCTTGCACATAGTAGGAGTTTTGTACACCGAGTTGCCTTTTTTTTACTTAGCATAGTAATAAAAGATACAGCTAGTTTGATGCAGAATATTGCAGTTGTTATTCCCTCTTCGAAAGAATTTTAGGTCATGTGAATCATGTGCTCTGCAGATTGAGTTGGTTGAGAAGACATGGAAGCACTTGGCAAGAGCAGAATGCAACCCGCCAACTGCGCTTGTCAAAGAAAGATTCCGCTTGAAACTGGAGAACACTGACATAGTAGCTGCAATTTCCAGCATTGCTAGCCATCCTCCTTCCAGCCTGCAGCAGCCGTTCTCCAAGGAGGCATGGTTGAAGCTACTTGAGGATGATGCACGTTGCCTCAAGAAGGAAGCTGTTGAGCAGTTGATGCATGAAATTGAACATTTTCTCTCAAGGACCAAATCACCAAATCTCAAACTCCAAAATCTTCTCGAGTCTTGTAAAGAATTTGTTGGGATTAATGGGGCAGTTGCTAGAAAAGATCTGTTTGTGACCCCTCGTGCTCTTCAATTGGTAAGTACTTAACAAAGACTATGAATGCTCTTCCAGTCTGCATTGCTCTCTGTGATGCTAATTTGGAGCTTTCTCGAGTATTAGATGATGGATTTTGTTGTGGTCGAGTTGATTTAGAAGGATGACATTTCCATTTTCATGGTAAAGGCAACGTGCATTAATGGTGACGGACTAAATCATCCCACACCCCTTTCCTTTGCCAGAGAAGGGAAGAAACGAAGGAAGATTAAGCTTCTATGTTCACCCAATGACTACAAATTAAAAAGAAAAACAGAAATTAAACCTGATGTTGGTGGCATCAAGTTTAGTTTCTACACAAGATTTCTTCAATCATGGAGCTTATGAAGGGTCACGTAAATCGAGTTTTGTAGTTTGGAACTTGTGATTTCCAAGTTTTCAGGGAGTAATTTTTACTGTTATATTAGGTCTTATTATTATTTTTTTTTTTTATAGAGACAAGTGGTGTTAGAATGGAATTTTTTTTTTTATTTTTTTTATGAAGCTTATTTCACATTGTTTCAATCTTCTATTATTATTGTTCTATAATAACAGATTTGATTAGTCTGTAAATGAGTCACTCAGAGGTTTAGCTCTGTAAATACTATTGAAACTTGTTTGTCTGAAACAATGAGCATCATCTAAGCTTAATTTGAAGCTTGATAGATGGAGTGAAGCATTTAAGTCTAGCTAGGTTAAATTCATGAGAAGATAGACTCGTCGACCGACCAAGTATGAACAAATTTGTGTTATAAGCTTGTGAATTGGTCATTTAATACTTGTCAAATGCTTTTGTATAGATTTTTTTAAATCGTTATTAATGGATTCATTTAGTGGCTTTAGTTGTACTCATTTATGAGTTTAAACTGGCAAATAGGTTTATGCATGACTTCAATTGGATCTTTTTAACTTCATTCAGTTCAATTTGTTTACGTGTTAGTAATCAAGCATGACCTCAGTCTATTTATACATAAATAAAATAAGCTTAGGCCAAGTTTAAGTCTATCTTTTTTTAAAAAAAAAAAAACTTAAGGCAAGCTCAAACTAAGAAAATAAAGTTTGATTTGAAGTTTTTTTTTAGTGGGTTTTTTAAGGTTTTTGGCTGGAGCATTGCTCTGATATAAAGAATTATAACTGGAGAGGATGATTGCATTGCAAACTGCTGAGAGCTGCAGGAATGAGTCGAACTACAGTTTATTGCATTGTAATCTGAAGATCATATATCCAAATAATAAGAACAAATTTTAACATTACTAGAGTAAGATGATGCATACCTAATAATTTCTACAATACAAAAAGCTTCGTACTTTATGGTATTCTTTAATATGATAGCATATCTTGACCTTTAAAGAGCCCAAGCAATTAACGTGACTGATGAAAATAAAACTATATGTTATAAGAATAAGACTGTGTACATTCAATAATCTCTATAATGCAAAAAGCCTCCTTTGGTGTATAATCTTTTAATATGACTGTGACTTCGTATCTTGACTTAATCCGAGTCGGAGCTCCAAACTGCTGTCCGATGTAGCTGATGGTTCTGGGTCGGGGTGGCCCGAGACATGTAGGCACGTTTGTAACGGTGAAGTGATGGCTGTGAAGTTGCCATGTCTCTGGGTGAGGTAGAGATAACCATGGTGCGGGAAGTTCATCACTGCCTGTGCATAAGGGAACATTGGCACATAACTAGTGCCAGCTGCACAAGGCTGAGGAATTGAGCTAATAATCTTTCGTTCAACTACTTCTGATGTGTAATTCTGCAAGAAATATATACATTATGCAACCAAAAATATCTCAAAAATATCTTTTATTCATCCTAAGGTAGTATCAGGTGACTTGACACCATCTATTTATCAATTCTTATTATGTGAGTCCGCTATGTAAATAAATAGATATGAAATTATATCTTTAAAAATCTCCCACTAACACCACTTTTATGCAAATTTGACTCATTATCCAAGGTGCTTCATGGTTAGGGACTAGTTTTGACAATATGGAATAAAAATTTAAGGTGTTCTCGTAAATGCGGGTCTAACGGAGTGTTGTAATGATCTTCCAGTGAAAGGTTCTAACAATCATTAATGATTAGAAGTTAGATAGATGAATGATGAAGATTAAATAAAATTATATAATGTAATTTTTATTATTTATTCACTAAATATATATTTTTATCAGTTAAATAACCCTAATAACTCTCGGTCTGTTCATGTAACATGTTAAGAGAGAGAAGTGATTAAATGAAATCTTGAGAGAATTAATGTTACCTTTGGAATAAGGGTGCTATTGGTGTTGGTGGGTAAGAGAGTAAAGTCACCGAGGAGGAGAGAATCCTTATTAAGAGGAATATCGAAGACACTAGGCCTCCTCTTCTTGTCTTCAGAAGTAGAGAGCCTCAAGAAGTGCTTCTGGGCATGGCTAGCAACTTGGGAAGGTGTCCTCGTGGGGACGTAAGTCCTCGAAATCCCTTTCCAGTCACCTTTTCCAAGCTTCTCTAACCCTACAAGAAACATCTGGTGCTCTTCCTCTGTCCATGCACGCCCTAAGCATTCATATATCACATACGATTTCAGAGGGATTAAATTATGATGAAAGCTGATGAAAGACAGCATAGAGAGATGGAAAACTTATAAAAGTAGCCAAGTTCTTGAAGACCCAGAAATCTATGGAATTATGAAGAATGGCTTCCGCTATATATAGTTCTAGACTGAACGTTAAACTATTTCATTATTTCAATGGTTAAGTGATCCAACCCATGTGACTTTTCGACGGTTCTGGGCAATTTAATCGGCACTGGCACGTAAGAACAGGGACGTGATGCCTCTCACCATCAAAAACCAGACATGCCGACCCCAAAAAACCCTAGAATCCTTTCCACAACGCCGTAGAATAATGAAGAGACAAGCTTTAATATATGGTTTTTTAAAAGAAAAGGAATTTGAAATTACCTTTCCTTCTGGGCTTATGATGAGGGCCATCGGAGAGATACCCATCGTCAACAGCACAGCTTCCATGGCCAGCCATGGATGCAGCTGCATGCAATATATTCCCTGTACTCAAACTCTTCTTCATGGTATCATTCTCTCCCTCCCTCAAAATCTCGACGCCAAACAGCTTCAATCCCACGGTTTTGTCGCCGTTATTGTGATTGCTGTCCACACCGCTGCGTTTTCTCAAGCTATTCGGGTTTCGCCCGCATTTCCCACACTTTCTCGGCGGCTCCTTCACCATCTTTCTCGTCTTCTCTTTCTCTCACTTTATCTCTGTCTCTCTTCTGCGTCTTCTCCGTAATTCATTGTCTTATTTATATGTTTATGGATTGATTATGGGATAAATAGTTGGTTTCTGGTTCTTTTTTTTTCTGAACTTTCCATGTTTTTCGATGGTTCCAGCTCTGCATTCAACCAAAGATTGAATGGAGATTTCAAAGAAGAGAGTTTCTTTTCTCCTCAGTTCTCTTTTTTGGGCTGAGGACAAGCTGGTTTCTAGATTGAAATTGATTTTAAACCGTTGGATTTATTTCGCCATCTGCGTTCCAATTTTGATATAGATTTAACGGTCAAAATACTCTCAACTTAAATAACCTTAACTAATTTACAATGCATTATTTGAAAAAAAAAACACTTCAATTAACTAGC